>DWQX01001542.1:0-27175 GCA_018245475.1 Pharmacophagus antenor | reverse complement strand
TATATATATATATAAATTTACTAAACGAAAATAATAAAATATTAATATCATTTGGGCAAATCATATAAATTATTAACTTTTAAATGATAAATTATTAATTAATCTATTGCTATTAAAGATTTTGTCATTTATTGTTTTTTAATGTATATAAGTACTACTAGAATAAATGAAATTCTTTCCTTATTACTATATGAGAAATAGACAATTGTTAGCCACATTAATTAAATTACGGGCCATGGAGGTATTCCTAGATTATCAAGAGGTATATAATTAATTTGACAATAATAGTGCTGCTTAAAAATAAATAGCAATGGGTTTTGGCAATGCCAAGATTTCAGACAAATAGCTTACAATACCTTAATTTAAAAACATTAAATCTGCTGTAAATTTGCATGACAAAATCACAATTAGAGTAGAAAAATATATAAATGACACATATAAGGCCGCAATCACTTTCTAAGACACTAGTAGTCTGTTTATCCTATGTTTAGACCTTTAAAATATTTTTGAATATATATAATATTTACATTAATATGTGTAGTACAAAATGATGAGGATTTACAAAATACGAAAGTAATAAGATATAGAATGACAATCAATAATACTGATAGTGGACTGTATTAATAGAAATATTGATTTAGCCATATGGATGGATTTGTAAATGAGATTTTAATGTTAAATACCGCCTATAAAAATTATAGACATGGTTTAAAAAGTAACCATTATCATTCAAGACTAGTTTTTGTATCACTGTCTGCTTAAAAAATATCAAAAATTGTACCAGTGCACAGACTGACAGCATTTACTACAGATAATACTTGTTGATAACACTAGCTATGCTATAAAATCCTAAGAATAATAAAGTTAAAATGTATGGCTTTGTAGATAAGTCATCAAACGTAAGGAACAAACAACAGATTACTCCAAAAAGAGAAAAATGATATGATAAAGGTTAGTATTATCAGCTATGGTATCTTCCAAACATGTAATTATTGTAAATATTTTTTTCATAATTTTTTAATTATATATTATAATACAAAGGAAGAAAAATCGAGCAGATTTTGCCTTTAAATTTTCTTTTAAAAAGTAATCCTTTGTAGGCATGTTTCAACTTCAAAATAAACCATAATCTTATATATTCATTAATAATAAACTTACATGAAATACTCTAACAATTGTTGAGAAGCAAATTTAAATACACATAATTTCTTATATTATGTAATACAAATATGTAACATCATAATTCATAACACAAAAATTTAAGAACCTAATATTCTATAATACATTAACTTGAGATCACATTATATAATGATTGAATAAAGTATAAAATTTTTTTTAGGACTGAAAAGTATTTTAGGAATGTGCATTATACTTTACATTTAGTAATTATAATAGTACTTGAATTTAACTTGACTATTTAGTTAGTCAAATTAAAATTACTTAAAATGAGACTTTAAGCACTTCTGAGGTTTAACATATTATTCAATCTGTATTAAAATATGACCTAAAAATCTACATTTACCAATAACAAATTAAAAATATGTAATTAACGTGTAATATATATCCATATATATTATAATGAAACATTACCTTAATAAGCTTCCAATCATAGCAAGTTTATTGTTGCATTCAAGGGCTCCACTACAAGACAAAGTAAAATAGTAAAAAATTACTTTATCATATATCTCTACAGTATAATCCCTACATCTGGCACATAAATGGAACAGTTTTCATTAGCATGAGGTGACTGCGAGCATGTTTCTACTGGCAAATTATATGGTTCAATCTCAACCCCCTTCTTTTTTGCTAAATTCATAATGTAATGCTGCATTGCTTTGTCACTGAAATAATACATAATACATATTTAATTTAATTTATATAGTAATAAAATTAAAATATTTAAGTAAATTTATATCTTTACTTTGTGAGGTTCTCAATTTCAAAAAAATTTTCAATAACATATTTTTATTTTACACTACTTTAATTTTAACAATCAGTTTAATAGTCAACTGTTTAACATTAGTGTCAATACTAATTTCATCCTCCTCTGATAAGAAATGACTAAAGGATAGATTTTTTGTAATTGTATTCACAAATTATAGTAAAATACAAAGTGCTTGGTTAAAATAAATTAATTTTCAAAGGCTTTGGTTCACAAAAATTTCAATGTATAACAATATAAATGTGTTATTAAAAATATACTAGCAAAACAAATGTTTACATTATCAAGCATTAGAAAGATGTATTCATATTTTTTTTTAATTTAGCTCTTTTTTATATTAAAGAAATTCTTTTCTTTACATCTCTGTATTATACATTAAAGTTAATACCACAACTAATATAATCAATTTAAAAATAATTTTTAATCTGTTCTGCATAGGAAACATAAAATATACTTACTGGGCTCTAATGCAATAACACCATGTGCAGCATGCTATTGACATAGTTAAAACTATAAGGAATGTTAACAATGCACCATAATCCACCAGTCGTAAGTTGTAAAAAACCATGGTAGTAAACCTAAAGAGAAACAGTTTTTTGTATATTCATTGAAATTTATTTAAACTCAATTGAAACAGCGCATGACCATGCCAAATACAAATAAACTCACTCTATTGTATATAACTTAATAAGTTTTTAATAAGAACACAATAATTCATTTATTACTTTAATAAAGTACTGTTAGTATAGGCTATAATTGATATTTACTTATTTTAAGGACTTGAACTCTATCAACTAACAATACGAACGTATTAAGTCAACATGTTAATTGAATTAACTTTATTACAAAACTCCGACAAAGGGTAAAGAACGGGTGATAAAATATATTTTTTTCTGAAGAACAGATATCGCACTCTAATGGCAGTATATACTATAGATGCTTTTGTTGTTTATTATATTTTTTAAAAACAGGCCAATGTTTAAAGACCATGCTGCCCCATCTTAGGTATTGTGAATACGTGGATTTTATATTTTGCTTTTACTTGACATTTCTAAAATTTGCCATTTATCATAAAAAACATTAAACTTTCTTAAAATTAATAATAATTAAATTTGCAAACAGGCAATTTCCCTTGAAACGTATTTTTATTTATAATTTTATTGTAGATTTGTATTTTGTTGTAACATTAAGACAACGGAATTACAAAATAAAACAAAATCTTAGACTACAATCCTTAACAATTTGAGATCGATAAAATTATTATAGCAATATCAGTTTATAGGCTGAACATGATCATAAATAACTTAATTTGAAAAAAAAAATATCGTAATTGTGAGTCTTTGAGACGAAAAAAAGAATGCAATAGTTTTTAATAAAAAGAACGCATTGTCATAAATTATTAATAATCTTTTTGTACCCATAAAATACAAATTAAAAGGTATGAATTTATACAACATAAACACCAGCACCTTCAACAACAATATTACAACTTTCAGAAACAGGTTGTGTCGGCGTCTTTACTCTCGGCTTTTTCAAAATGCAATCTCTTTTTAATTTTGCTGCCAATGCTTCAACATCTTTTTTCAGTCGGTAGTCACTGCAACATTTAATTTTATAAAAACACCAAACTATTAAAAAGATTTATAGCTAGTATCTTTAGTTAATAAAAATATTTCAACTAAGGTTACCAGGATTTTGTAACTTGGTGTTCGATGTCCTTACTTGAAATATAGGCGCAAGTTTAGTACAAAAATATGATTCTCTATAACACTGAACTTTTATGTCATTTAGTAACATATTGCACACTTAAAAGTATATAAACAGAATATCAAAAAAATATATAAATAAGAACTGGATTTAAAATATAATTGAGATATAAATAAATTAAATAGCTTACATATAATTAATGCGGCAACAATAAATGCAAGCGCCCAAAACACATATACTTGCACAGGATACGAAGAAAATAACGGCAATAACTACACCTTGAAAAACGCTTAAAACTTCTAAACGAATCTTATCTGCAAAAACAAACGTCAGTTATAACAATGTTATACACCTTTAATAATTATTAAAATTATAAGGTACTTTTGTGCAAAATAAAAGATTATTAATAATTATCTTTTAGAGGTTTATTACATAAACATTTAAGGTTTCAACATCAACAGCCTGTATCAGTCTACTACTATAAGTAAAATAATTCATACATAATTATTTTTAGAATTTGAACATTTTATATGCCACTGCCTTTATGGTTTAACGTTATTTAAATTGTGTCTTTAAAAAGATGAACATACCCTACAGTAACTTAAGTGCTAATAATTATGTTTCTTTTTATACTATGAACCAGTAGGTACATAGCAGCAACTAAAGATTTATAGTAGCATAATCCATATCAAAATTGAATTATCTACGTATTTGTTTCTAATAACAGAGCATTTATAGTAGAAGGTATCTATAATTATACTATATTATGGCATAAAAATGCGTTATAGGCCATTGATTGAGCTTACCTTGTGTATCATATTTGGCAGTCAAACTTTGCAATAGAAGCTTGATATTAATGACGCACTCGTCAATTGTAGCATTATAGAAGAAACCACTAAAAATATAGATCAGTTAAAAAGAGCTTCTTTAAATTCCTCTTCTTATTATTATTATATCAGTTTACTTAAACTCTTCACACTTCTAATTATACGACATTAAAATAAAATAAATTTCATAAAACATTATGTTATATCCAAAGTAGTTAATATTTTATACCCATTCTAATATTACATCATTGTATCATAGTTTCAAGTCGACAGAGAAACTTTTAACAAGGAGGAAGTGCTCAATTAAATGCGAGTATATTTTCCTTTTTCATCTATAACGAATAGTAATCTTTTACTGGATTTTTATTAATTAAACCTCCTGAAATTTGGAATTAAGCAAATGACGATTTTGCTCATGATTATTTTTATTGAATGGGTGTTTTCCGGTTTATATTAAACGATAATTAAGATATTATTAATTAAGCGGCATGAAAAATAGATTTTTTAAAAAAATCTTCAATTGTAATGTTTATTTCATACTATTGTAACTTACATAGTATTATTGCAATCGTCATTTTGCATAATGCAGTCACCTATTTCTCCACAATCGGTCCCTGGTACCTGTACATTCATGTATTTATTTATTCATAAACTGATTATTTGTTTATAATTATTAAAAAAATTATGAAAACTACACACTTTTTCGATATCTGAACCCGAAGCTGCACCTTAAAAACAGATTTTTTTATCATAATGGTTAGAGAAGAGCTTATGCACAAGGCATAAAAACTTATTTTATGAATTTAATGGATACTTACATACAGATGAAAATAAAAAAAATAGAGGTAATAATACTGTGTAGATTTTTAATATCATTTTAACTAAAACACAAATTGATGGAGTTGAAAATGAACTGAAAAGATTTATAAAGTGCTAAATTAAAAAATAATTAAAATTAACGTGTAATTTGTATTTTTAATATTTTTAGACCATGTTTTAGGAAAGGATGCAACCTGCAAATCGACTTTAACTAAATGATAATATAACTCTAGCAAACGTACTAAAATAGTCTGACCTCGAACCAATAATAGCAATTTTGGTCAAACATAACCTGGACAGTCTAAAAAATGGATTATCGACGATAAATTTTACTCATTGCATTTTTTACTATTGTAAAATATCATTTGAAATAGAAAATAAAATCAAAAGTTTGTATAAACGTTATCATAATGTTTCTTTTCAAAATTATAAAAAACTGTTAAAGTAAACAATTACTTGATACATTAATAAGATTAATTAAGATGTTTAATCATTATATATATATGTATCCATAAAATATATATATGTATATATATTATGGATATATTTAATGGAAACAAATCAGTAACATTATAAATAATTATCTGTGGTTTATCCAAGCGAGATGCGAGACTTGTGCAAAGCGAGTGCAATCAAAAAACCAGTTTATTTACTGACCACACTCCGTCGGTTGGTTAGTGAGACGCGGTAACAGTTTCTTACGTATCGTATTAAATATTTCCTTTAAAACCATTGGTGATCCCCGGTACACTTAAATGAGTAAAAACTTTCTAGTCACTTTAATTTTTTTTCTAGGTTGTATTTTATTCTAATAAAAGTGAAACAATTTTCATAAAATATGTGGGAGGGAACTGTATTTTAACAATAGGTGTGTCGTAGTGGTTCAAATTTCGAATGCCAAGTGAACTTTTGTGCATTCACGTGAAAACAGGTGTTTAATTGCATTTTTTGATTGCGATAAGCGGATATGTTATCGATTCAAAAATTTAAAAAATCGATCTTATCTTCCACACTTGAGTGAATAACGTGACAATATCTTAATAATATACTAGAATCTAAGAAAACAGTAAGTAATCGTAATTTTAGTGCTTTAAATGTTAACTAGCAATTCTAAATATTTGTTATTTCAAATATATTGCAACCTTTTAATGATTAATGTTTAAATTGAAAGAACTGATTTTTTAATGTTCTTATTAGAAACTGCTTAGAATTTATCTTAATTCTTTTTTATTGCTTATTATATACAACAAAAAATACCATTTTTTTTAAAGAAATCACTGCCTTAAGAAGCTGCCGGTAGTTATACTTAATGAACGTGAAAGATATGTATGAAATGACAAAAAGTATTCAGTATAACATACAGAAGTAATTAAGTGTAAAAAATCCTTAATAAGTTACAATTTGTTTCAGATGCTTATCGTAACATGGGTATGTCACAAAACAGTTAAAATGCATTCCTGATGAGTGGAAACCCTGTAAGTTTAGCCAAGTCATGCAGCCATGGCAAGTGGGAAGGTCCTGTATTCAATAGCTGTTGTTGTTCTCGGCTTTGTTTGCTTTATTGTTGGAGCAATTGCTGTGGGTCTACCAACATGGGGTTATTTCTTTAGCTGTGAGTATTTTATTGATCAATACCTGTATAATATTTCATTATGAATGTGTAAATTAATAATTAATTAATCATTTATTTGCACATAGATTTTAGATTAGTAAGATAACATACTAAGTTGGTCTAAATATGGATATCCTTATACATGTAGATTTATTGTCACATGATTAGATTTACTCAAGTTGATGAACAAATTTTACAATGAAATGATATAAATCGAATATTTTAAACAAAGATATGAATGTATGTATGTGATTTAATGTGTAGCATGTGATAGTATCGAACCTTGATAGTGTTTTCTTTTTTGTTATTATCGCTAGGATTTGAACATTCCTCACTAACAATGTAACACATAAATTTAGTCATTTCATCAATTTATAAAATCCTAATCACCCTTGTGCTGCTTGGGTGCACGTAGATGCATATCAACATCAAATAATTCTTTCAGATGATTCCGACATTGTACAATCGGTGCCATCTTATCATTGTGAGTATTTTCTATAAAATTCAATTAGTCCTTATTTGTACACATTTTTTGCATTGGTGATGGATTAAAAATAATTATTTGTCAATATAAATTTTTTTTGTAAGTACATGATAGCTACTTGAAGTACAATCTTGAATAATAGTTTGAACTAAAATGTAAAATCCAGTAAAAAATCCTATAAATATACTAGTAACAATTAAGATTTTTATTTCTATAAATTTTAATATAGAAAAATAGTAACAACTTATAATTTTGTAATAGACTATTAATGCTAATTTCATAATAGAATAGAAATCTTAATGATGATATGATTCTAGTAAATTCAAAATCTAATATCTTTATTTCATAATGTATCATTAAGCAAATTGCTTTTTGATAGTCATCATCTGATCATATTTCACAACCTCTATGTCCAGTTCTATTAATATGATTCTTTAACCTGATTCATGATCCTTAAACTTCAATGTGAAGAAAATACATGAAGCTTACTCAATTAATATGATATATATCAGTATGACAAATTTCTCCCCCTGTAGTGTAAAGTCTCACTGCTTGCTTTGTAATGTGCATATATTTGGTTCAATTCTTAGGACTTGTAAGTAAAGGAGTCTGAATCATAGTAGGGTTCTCAAAATCTGTCAAACAAGTTACCACTCTGAGTGTCGATCTACTGTCATAATATTGTTGTGTTCACGCTGTCAAATTTTAGTCAAAATATAAATAAATAATAAAATAATGGTGATGTGAATACTTTACCATTTATAGCCCCTATGTCACTAACATCAAGTGAAAATGAAGTCACATGCTAGCCCATTTCTCAATAAAAAAAAAGTTGTCTGACTTTGCACCTACTGCATTTTATCGGAAATAACTGTTTTTAGTTAATAATCATTAATCAACAACAAGACATCAGCAAGTAACTTTACCTTAAATTTAATATTGTCTCACAAGATAGTGATTCTTAAATTACTAAACATTTTAAATAACAGATATTAATGTTTAAACTAAAAGTATTTAATATAGAACGGATACATCACCACTTTAATTTACACTAGATTTACAGGACCAGTCATTTTGACTGGTCGACCCTATCTAAGATGTTACGTATACTGATAGGCGTTTGATATATTTTTTTTTACCGCCTCTGGCTGCATTGTTCTATATATTTTATTGCGAAACATAAAAAATATGAATTCAATAATGCACAAAACTAATACAGATACGAAAAGAAAACCTTAAAAACGTTTCGGTAAATCCAGTGTTAAATATACATTATTAGAAACAAAAAATCCCTACTCACTAACGTAACGGAAGCTGTACTTCCTGAAGTATTTGGGATGCAAAGAACGTTATAAAGTTTTTTCTTCGTAAGTCTTTCCCCTTCTAAAACCTCCATAATTCCGCAACGCATTTTGAATTTATTTGCGTCGCTAATTTGTTATTTATGGTCATATATTTACTGCCAGTGTTAGCTGCATTGAAAAGAAAACGATTAACATTTTGTAAGTGTGCAGGATGTTATACTTCTTTCTTTTCAATATATTTAACGTTTGTGCTAACTGTCTAGAAAAGTTGACAATCAACTATTTATAACGTACTTTCTATGAGCGTCGGTGAATGGTTCTTCGGAACAGATCACAAAAATATAAGTAATTTTTTTATTGCGCATAATAAAAAAATATTTCGCATGATAAATATTTCAAACGTTGTACTTTATTACTAGAAAAACATAGTTTGCATATACTTCTGTATTGCATACTTTTTTTTATTTAATTTGTCTCCTTCATCGATTTGTTTAAATAAAATATTTGCTTTATTATATTCTTTTGATTTACATGTACAAAAACAAAATTATGGTATTTTAGTATATAAAAAACGTGTTATAACTTACAAAATCCGCTTAAATAAATCATTTTAACTAATATCGATCCGTCGCGAAGTCAATCGTTTCAAAGAAATATTTAAATGCAGATTTCTTAGCTACTGTTTAATAATATCTAAGATATATTACTGTACAAATTATGTTAGGAATTGTATTTTTAGCTAGTTGAATCTGGTAGACGTAGTGTATTATCAACATAATTACTATTTTTTGTTGCCAAAGGAAACATAAAGCGTTTCTCTTGAAAAAAAAAGCAATTTGCCGATGAAACTGATCATTGCATCGGAATTTGTTCCCAATTCCAAGTTTCGGTTTTTTTTTCGCAGAAGTCTAATATACTTTGCAAATATTTTTTAAAAGTTAAATAAACGTTTCAATCATGATTCCATCAGCTTTCTGCCGACAAAATTGTTCTAGCCACTTTGGTCCAACATCGGCAGACCTGAATTTATAAAGGTTATACTGTAACCATTCATATGAATTTTTGTATAAAGATGTTATTTTGTAAGTATAAATAGAAACCCCTGGTTTATATATTATATAATTTTTTCTTAGCTTGTTTTTCAACGTACGTTTCTACGATTAATATTTCCATTATTTCATTTCGAGTAATAACGTATTCTAAAAAAACTATTGTTACCAATTTAATAAGTTTTTTAACAGCAGAAGTGATTGAATTCTTGATTTCGTTCACTCGTAATTACCCACAACGGGGCTATTGTTCAGATGACTATGCAGATACTAATATTAGAGCTAGTTTAACTATTATTTGAAACTCTTTCGTTCATCATCATCATCATATCATATAGTTTTCGATTTAACCAAAACAATATTTTCTTATTAGAAAAGCAATTAAATGAAAGCAAATTAATAACTACCTATCTTAATAAAATTGTTAGATTTTCAATTCCGAAACATTATCAAAAAAAATAAAATTTTCTTTTTATTTTGATGCCTAAGTTTTTCCAAGCAGCAACAAAATAAATGTTATTACTGTTTTGATAAACTGAAACCACCCCTTTAGTTGCATGGCGAATTATTTAGGTCATTGGATCGATTCAACTTTTCCACCATACTTAGATCGTCGGTCACGATATCATATTTGTTGTGCTATTGCTATTAGGTATGTATTTGAATCTATAACAAGGATTTTTTAACATTTTAGTGACTGCATAATTTTAATAGACGTATATCCTTGTAAGTGTAGAAGTACTGGTTATATTAAGATTGCACATGCTATTTCGCGCTTGCACCTTGATGGTTCTAATTAGGAAATGACTTGACATTATAAGCGGCGCTAAAACTTAAAAACACGATATGCAAACAATAAATTTCTTAAAACTGAAAGGTTTTAAGTGAGATGATAATTAGTTCTGTATTACAAAAATAAAGCATTTTATATTTGTACGGTCAATTAATTTGATATGTATTTAAACATATCTGCTATGTTTATAATCTATTTCTGCTTACAATCTACTTAAATGTGGTTGAGTTAACTGTATCACGATACAACATATTTCCGCTTGAAGGGGAAATCGTAAATGACTCAAACATTTTGAGGGTATTGTAGGTAATATATATCTTTAGAAACACCGTGTCTGTATATTTAATATTCTTAATAACCTTCTATATAGAGACTAAAACAAAATTTTTGAATATGTTGATGCATGAAACAAAAATTACTTAATGGATTTTTATGATGTTTAATATAACATTGACATCTGGTATAATATTATTCCATTAATTCCAGATCCTTTTTATAGGGAGAAAATATTTTATGCATTTTTTTTATGGATTAAATCGGTTAGATTGTTTAAATAGGTTATGGTCGCCTCCTACAAAGGAATAAAAAATATTTAAGTTAATCTAAAACTGATTTATAACACCTGTATTAATCTTTTTCATTCTCTTAAAGTTTAGAAAAATTTCCTTGAACCGATCGCCAAAATTATCAATCCGTAATCTTGAACAGACTTATTCAAGGTACATCCATTACAAAAATATTTATAAAGAAACGAAAACAAGCTTCACCTCGTTTTTAAATGATGGTGTGTCTACTATGAAAGGCCCATCAGGTATGCGCGATAGCACTTAAGTACCTCAGATTAAATCGTTTATCTCAAATCCGCCCAAACGGATAGCCATCACGTCCGCCTATTTCATGTGGGTTACCTCATGTTAATAGTTTCCGATTTATAATAAGCGCATAATAACCTACCAACTATGTATATTGGTATTCTCATCTCTGTACAAACAATTTTTATTATCACAATACAACTTGTATTTTTTTTTAAATGTATAAAAGTTTTAAATCTATACAAAATTTTAATTTTTAATCGATGCTTAAATCTTTTACTAAGTTTGCGAAATACAATAGGCGTACATAAATGATGAACCAGAGTCCCGTACCCACGCTGCATTTAAAAACGCGGCGTGCCCGCCAAACAGGTCACTGACCTTGAGACCTTTGTGACAAAACTTGTGGGAGATGTGCGAGCGAGCTTATGGAGTTATTTTTTCTTTTAGAGTGTTGTAGAGTGTGCCATCGTACTTTCAACCTTTTCTAGAGTATCAAAAAGTTTGCATTTTATTATGGTTTATACACCAGTTGAAATGAATCGTCAATGATATTGTATGATCCGTGAGGCTGATATTATTCATACGTTTGAATAACGGCAACAGAGATATCTAAGTCTATTTAATAATTTTGTTTTTAATTAAAACTTTTAGTTTTAGTTGTTACTAATCGTCGGTGCAAGTGAGTTTACAATTTGTACCTTATACAATTTATATCTTATTGGACATCATGAAATTTGATTTATGTTGACCGTTGATACAGTCATATAACATAAATATATTAAATGACACCTTGTATTGCACTCAGTTATTCTCATCAAAAACCATTCCGCAGGAAGTGCAGTCATCTCCGAGAGGTTTGAGTAAAACTGGTGTCATTAGAGAGTAGTTCAAGCGACGTACCAATACGGCCTTTTTGTACTAGCTAGTCTTATTATTAGACATTATTTATACTATTAATTTCTAAAGAAAGTGATTCAGAAATGTTATATGCCACGTAAAAACCAAAATTATAATTCGTTGCCTTTACACTATGGAATAATACAGAAACAATTTAAATTATAACAGAATTTTTATCTTACATAAAATAAATCTATCCACGGCTTCAGTGATTCTCCACGTACAGGACGATAACAGTATAACTGGGGACAATGGGAAGTATCTCTTCATGAAGATGGGAATGATTAAATTCGAAGCCATTAATATCTGTTATTTTGTTTGTTTTTTTATTTTAGTTTTTTCTTATCATTTAATAAATTTTATGAGAAAATGTATATATGGAAAATAAAAAAAGTTTTGACTATACCTCCTAAAAAGAGCTGAATTAAACTACTGGATATTGATAATTTATGATTGATGATTATATTTATGATTATGTACTACTTTTTTAATATAATGTTTGCATAAACAAAAAACAACCGAAATTTTTCGTGGAACACTGATAAAAAGAAATCACTTAACAGTAACAGTTGTTCAACAATTTTGCATCATCTAAATAAAGTTTGGAAGAATACAATGGTATAACTGTGATTCAGGTTTGCCAATGCGTATCGTGTCCTATCAATGACTAGCATGACAACGCTACATTATAGTGACAACCAACGACCTCATTTTTAGGAGGTAAGCTACATCGCAAGGGTGTTTTCACGCATATTTCTGTAATAAACTGTTTAATATAATATCTATATTTTTTCCATGGGTATTCATGTAAACATTAAAATATATCAAATCTACCAGATATAAATAACAATGTAAATTTTCCATCATATAACCGTTTTGTCAGCCTTCATATAAAGTTATTTAATCAAAAGCCCCCGATATAATCTATTCTTGAAATTTAACGCAGCTTTAAAACTCTTTCATCGGTTAGTAGTCTCTTACAGTTAACAATAACCAGTAATATAATGGATTAAGCAACTTGATATTTTACCAAACGGTTAACCATATTTTAAAATTATTTTTTATAAAAAAAAACATGTCGATGAGTACACCCCTACAAACATTTTGATTGTCGGATACTACAGCCTAAATATTGTCGGTTTGTGTTAATGAATAACAATTACGTCTTTTAACGAGATCAGCGGTATATAAAAATACCCCAAATTACAAATACAACCCATACACCCATAAATATAAATGTAATGTAATATGCCAAGATATAAAACATCATTTGCACTTTGCTGTGAAGAAAGGAACAAAAATTCATTTTGCACTCAGTGTGCGCGTGACCTAAGAGAGAGTATTTTTTTTCAAAGCTTTGTTTTTGTTACACTACCTCTTCGAACGTTTTATTGTCCGTGACATTGATGCTAAACGAAGCGCCCCGTCTGGCTATTTGTATCAGTAAGTTTTGTACTCCACTATATTTTATTGTACTTCAAGTGCTAAAACTACATAAGCCGTAAGGTCCTCAGAGTATACGTAATCGATTGGTCCGCTGAATTGTTATAAACTGTCACGATTTTTTGTTGCGAACTTGTTTATTTTTGTATAGTTATTAGAGCTAAGCTATAGTGAATATTTTAAATATTTGCTGTTATTGATGATTGAGTTAACAACAATCATATAGTAATTTGTAAAAGCTACCTATCGATACAAACAAGATTATATCATGTTGGTTACCTTTGACGCTGTACATTGATATCGGAACACAGGCCTAGCCCTATAAGTCTAAACGTTTACAAAATCTAGGTTATCAGTTAACCGGGACTTGTTGGGATCGTTAAATTTATCGTCATGCACTTTATGACTTTTTGTTGTATGTGGTTCATAATTATTTTACAGTTGCACTATAGAGTGACGCCTGCAAAACGCTGGTTCGACAGTCACGAACACCTAACTATTATTCTTTGTTGTTAAGATTTATTACGTATGTTGTGATTAAAATTTCCATTGTACAATATCGTGATAGATTGTTTAGTAACATCTCTAATGCTTGATAATTTTTATTCGGTTTTAATTTTGTTATTTTTGAGCTTTAAATTTTTTTAACGATATATGATACTGTTATAAATGTAATTGCGGTATTGGAACTTAACACGTTCCCTTCCATAGCGTTTTTTTAATATTTTGCCTTCAGGTCTTGTGAAGCGCATACAAATTACAATTTGTCAAGAATACAATCCTTTATTCGGCAATTAACAATTTAAGTAAATTTTTATTTGAATTAAAGTTGCATGTAATTATTTTAAGATTAAAGTTATTGTTTTAGATAACACATGGTCAACATTTTTCATAGATAATTCAGCGGGGGGCGTATACGCCCCACGTGGCAGGGAACGTGTTAAATTATCAAGGGTTGTCATCACAATTATCAAATTTAAAAGTGTATCTTATTTAATTAATGATTGACACTTGGATTTGTAATTACTTTTCAAATTTAATTATTATATGTCTTAATTTTTTCTTATAACATTACTTTTTATTCGCAAAAAAAAATTAGGACAATAATATCAAATCTAAATTAAATGACAAACTGCAAACGTAACCGTTTTAAATACATTAAATACCGCAAAAAAAAAAACCTGTAAGGCTTAAGCCTCAGACAACAAGCTTTTGGGAAAACTTTTTAAATTATCATAACTGTCGTTTTTGACACAAAATTTTGTGAAGCTTTCAGAAATAGTACAATATAACATTTTTAAATGTTATATTGTAGTATTTTGTTTTCTTTTCTTACTTCTTACTATTGTGATTTCTTTTTTTAATAATTGCAACAGCTTATTTTACAAAAACAATGAATTTGTAAGAAATTATTAGAAATGATCGCGATCTGTTCGTAAGACGGACGTGAAACAGAAAACTCGTGAGCTGTCATTAATGTGTTAACTTATAATCTCCCCTCTGACAATTAGTCATATGAATACCCATGGCTCAGCTGTTAAAGATGCACGACACTACTAAGGCTAGTCATGTACACAATTGACACGTGACATGTGAGTCACCTAATGAGGTATATATGTAGAGAACCCGATGCCGCCAGGCTTCGTTCCCTAGCCGCTAACACGCTCTCGTACTAACTGAATATTTCACTTTTAACATTTATTATAATATTTGAAAATTAGTGTGTTAATATAATTTTAGGTTACTAAACTATCGGGGTCTATTAAACGGTCATAATTTTTTTATCTACGATGGTCTAACACTTGGCCTCAATTGCAAATGTGGTCGAACATTGTGAAGCGTAGTCGCCTGAAGCACTGATTCACATATGTTTAACTGCCTCCGTGATCAATCATGTGCTTTAAAATGTGTATTTGCTTGCAACAAAATAATTTTAGCATAGAGGTTTTGCATTATTACCTTGTCGATGTTCTCTACAATAGCTATACCATTGATCAATTTTTGCTGTGAATTGGTATTTCAATTAACAAAAGGCCTTCATATTCACTTTTGCTGTTCGTTATCTAAAATAGAATTTTTAATTAACCACGGTAATAGTGAGTCGAATGAAACACGTATGTGGACAATTGCATTGAATTGTTAATTTTTATTAAATATCTATACATCAGGATGTTTTAAGAATGTGTGACACCAAATATACCCTTTCGTTAGCTAATCCTTGTCCCTGCATTAAAAAGGAATCTATTATAAATAATTTTTTTATGCATATTTTAAGTTCGATCACTCACAGAGCCTTATCAGATGCATCAGCTAGTAAGAGTTTATGTTTGTAAGGAAGAAATAATGCTTTCATACTTGTCCTTCCTTCCCCCCTAGATCGCAAAACCGCACTAACAAATTGCCAACTACACTACGCACATACGAAAGAGTTTGTATATATCAACTGTAATATTACAAGCAATGGACAGGACATACACTACTTCAAGAAATGTTTTACGAGGTCGAGCTTATTCAATTCAATTCACAGAATATTTCAAATTAAATTAGTACATTCACAACTCATATGTAATTGAAGATGTTCCCATACATCAATTTTACTAAGAAAAACCCTTGTATATTTATGAAGAACGTCATTTATTTCTATTGAATACTTTCGCATGATCCATCAATAATCATAGTTAAGTCTCTTCTTTCGACTCTTAGTTACACTATGACAAAACTCAGTTTTTAGTATATGTTTAATATTTTTATTCTGTAAAATTATAATGAATTAACCATAACTAATACTATATACTATCGCAGTTATATATAACAGTAGCTGTTATCATAGTTAAACACTTATCTATTGAATAATAGTTTTACTTAAAGGAAAACTTTTATATTGTTTTAAGTTGCATCTACGGTAGCCTGTGACATTTAGAATAATGTTAAGCTTAAAAATATGAAATAAGATTTAGTTATTTACATAACAGTGTGACTATGCTACGCTTTTGATATCAAGTTTGTACGCACGACAGTCTTCGGTCAGTTGCCCGTGAAAGCTGCTTTGTTGCCTTCGACACCGCTTACGTAATAGTCTAAATATTTGTGCACGAATAATCCCTGCAACTGCTCAGTGAGGGAGGAACTTCTCTGTGTTTACGGCATGATCATCGCCGTAAACCTGTTCGTTTGTGACATGTGTGACCTCTTTTAGGATATTATGTTTAAAAGTACAACGACCTTACAAACTTACCTGTTTTTCCACGAAGATTTGTCCCTAAAATAGAATAATCATAATAATGTTAAATTTATACAGCTAAAAAAATATTTAACGTTCTTAGTTATTTATTGCATATCATACGTTTTTATGTGGTATTCTTTGGTTTTAATCATGAAAATTACGAAACTGAATTAAAATTATACATAGCTTTATGTACAGAACTAACACAAAAGGTCTAATTAATAAACTTATACTTTCATCGTTGAATGTGATAAAACTACGTTGAAGTAAAATGGGTTAAAATCAATAAGTCGATTCGAACAAAGTGATGATTAAAAAATCATCTAATCTACTTTATTATCATTTAATACATGACATATGAATGCATATGATAAGACTTGAATGACAAAACCGATCGTTTTCCGGAGAATAAAACGCTGATATGACATATAATAACCAAGATTGTGAAGAGTGCCCTATTTATCACATCCCGCTACTATAGTATCCCACATACTTATTACTGAACAAAATCTTGACGATTATATAAAATAGAAAAATCATTTCAATAGATATTTTAATATTTTTTTCTTTTTGGCAGTGGAGAATCCGAACTTCGATCAGGGCTATTACGGGCCGTGGCGTGTTTGCAAGAAGCTGCTGTATAACAGAGAAAAATGTGGCACAGACGTTTCGAAATTTCGACCATCAAGTAAGTCAAAATCTTTTTTTTTAATATTCGTTGCATGCACACCTAGTGTAATGTGAAATTTTAAGTCTCTCTGGCATAGTGGTTTACTTGCCTTGTAACACGGAGGTCTCTGGTTCGATTCCTGAGCCATATGAGTGGTGGACTTTGTATTGTGGAGTTTTAAGAACCCGCCTAGCTTGCTATTAATCTCAATGCTAATCTGCCGCCATAACAGCATTGCTGTACATCGGTAGTCATAAAAGAGAGAGCCAAAATATTTTGGGTGAGCTGCTTCATCATCTACGGTCTTATTATCACTAAACATCACGTGAAATAAAAGAAATGTGCTACTCCAAAAACTTTCTTAGCTCGATAAAGATAAGTAGTTCATATGACTAAATACTTACAAGTTTAGATTACAACTAATAAAAAATGGACTACGCCATTAATTTATTTAATGGATCGAATATTAAGAACATAGTATTTGGATAACATTACATTCTAGAATTTATGTTGATTGCTTGTCCAGAATCTAGAAGAAATGTTTAATTCCAGAAAAAAATGGATTAGAGGCCTTTGAGTGTTCTTTTTCTTCGTGGCTTGTGCATTATCGACTTTGATTCCAAAATAATTCTAGTTATAGAAAGATAATACTGATAAATTAATAATGACGATATCTTTACGTTGCTAAAAATCCTTTTATAGCTAATAGATTCTTAGATTCACTTAATAGTTTTCCTTTTAAGAATTTTATTATTGCGGCATTTAAACGCCAAGATAATCATTAATATCGACGATAAAAATTCTTACATTATATTCTTTATAATGTTTGAAATTATTTAATTTTTGAAGTGTTTAAAGATATCTCTTGATACCATCTTTTAATTTAGCAAAAAAGTTAAGAACTAAAATGATTTAAGAACAATTATGATTAGCGATTTTTAAATAAACACACTATAATAATATGCGAACATGAGCTATAGGAATAGGAATATAGGAGCTATAGAAAATATTCATACTGTGTGGTTACTTTTTACAAAATACACTCGATATGTTCTATAAAATGATGGTTCATGAAACAACTAGCTGCACCTTCAGATGTAAGATATTTTATGGTCGGGGAGCAGAGCATAACGTTATTATTAACCGTTATTTTAGACGCCCTTGCGCTCATTCGCTTGTAGCATCAAAGGTTCCTATTCTAACATTGCCAAGAAAATAGATGCTTATATCTGTTATAATATCAAATAACGGTGCACATAATTGGGAAAAACCATAAATAGGTTCGAATTAATTTATAAAATTAATATTATGATTTATTTACTAATTTATATCAACATTTATTTTTAAATTTTAAATATTGCTTTTTAAATAGTTAATACTATTACGATGTATCGTTTCAAATAAGCTAAAGTACTTCGATACATTCTTAATCTATCGGCATTCATTTGACTGACATTTGTTAAATAAATTGAATGTTAATAAATTCATTACGAGAACTATATACAAACCTAAACTTGCATATGCCGTAACAATCGGTTGTAACATCAAGGTCATGGAACATGATGTTATAGTAATAACGACTATTTTAGAATACATTTTGTTTTTCCAGTTTTAAATTCTTTGTTATTATTGGATTATTAATTAGCAACATATTTCTATTGAAGTCGCATTGAGGTAATTAATTCAGGAAACATCTTCCTTTGTTCATTGTTTTTGTTTTGCCTTGTCTCTCTGACATTGAAACTTTATTTTAGCTGTAAAGTGTAAATAAATAAAACCTTCGTGGTTGTTCAATCTACAATTTTATTTAATAAAAAAAAACATTAACAAAATTGGTTCTTAATTACCTTGTAAAACATGTTGTATACTAATTTTACAAAAAAAAAAGTTTAGTCAATACGCACAACTGTGTAGCATCAGTACAAAAAAAAAATGAATTTGTAAAATTACAACTGTACTCTCATGTTTTCATCGATTACTCGAATTATATTTAAAATTGTATTTGCAACACATTAATTTGTAAATGTACTCAAACTTTTATAATACATTTTTATTTTTACAAACACATCTATCATTGCAGTATACAAACAAGACATGTATTGATGAGTTTATGGCTTTGTAATAAAGCGGTTGAGTTAGTTTGGCGTCTGATCTTCTTAACATCACGTAACGGAAAAGTATGATAATTGATTCAATGAACAAGGTTATATACAACTACGTTAAACGTTGCGTGAGCTTCCTTTCATGTAGATGGACGGGACGTGACTGTATGTAGCATACGATATAATACCTCGTTATAGTAAAAGTTGATTCCGACATTAAAATAATATTAGATCATTATCTATATAAATATAGTATAGTGTCTGTTACATCAAAATAAAATCTTTATCAATTCATGAAAATTAACACTGGATGTACCGGACCCGTCATTTCTACGGAACAAACCTAGATAAAAAGTTCTGTACACTAATATGAGTCGGACTTTTTTATTTTTTCATACTGCGTCTTGTGTCATTGTTCTATAGATTTCATTGCGAAAGAGAAGAAATAAGAATAAAATATTGCACAAAATTAATGTCGACTCGAAAATAAATCCATAAAAGTGTCGGTAAATCTAGTGTTAAAAGTCAAGAAACTTACACTGCAGAGTTTTAATTAATGACAACTTCTTTCTCGGAACAATAGCAAGTAATTGTAATTATCGAAGAGGATTTTAGTAAATATACCATTCTACGTAAAGTACCTCATAATTAATGGTTTCATATTTTAATTACTCAACGATCAATACATAGTGGCAATTCAATTGTTTCTTCTTTAAAGGCAGATTGTGTATTCGAAAAATAAAAAACGTGCGTACTTGTTCACCTTGTTTGTACTTCGGACACCTACAGTTTTCTGATCGATCGTTATTCAATTTTTCTCGCATGAATTACGGAGATGCATCGCTTGTGTTCACTCACTGTAACTAATACACTTTCTTAATACTGTTTCCGTGTACAAATGCCTCTATTTGTGTATTAATCTTTAATTCTGCTGTTCTGTAATGTTTATGGTTTATGTTAAGTAAATTAATTAATTAAATAAAGTAATTCTCTGCACAAAACAAAAAGAAGTTTTATTACAAAAACCCTGTTGAGAACTAAATTAACTGTATATAAATATACATTTACAACACATGTGTAAAAACTAAAATAACTTAAACAAAGTTTATAACAACAGCAGGGATTATTTGTAATGGAAGACCTAACTTGATTTTTTTTTAACGAAACCAAGATTTCCAGAAAATTATCTTTTATTCATTGACACTCGGTTGTAACGAAGTTTGCGTGTCCCAAGAATTAATTATTACCTAGACATATTTATTTAGAATGAATAACCATGGGAGCGTACAATAATGTTATTAAATATTTAGTTGAGGTCAAACGGTTTCGGCGAGGCGTGACACGAAGGGCGCACTCATTAGGGCCTTGGCATGTTTGTCATTTACTTATAACAATTTGCACGTCATGCAAGCGACGTTATTAGCGGCTTTGAAGATGCTATACGCCCACTTTCAAAAACTAGTAGTCGTTCGCAATTCGAACTCAAATATTATTTACAAACTGTACGTACATTATCTCTGTACATCAAACTCCCTGACTGACTGGCCTATATATCAACGCACAACCTAAACCGCTAGGCCTGGAAAACATGACATGAAATTAGGAGGGCGAGTTCTATGTGATGTGTAGATATCCACTAAGAAAGGGTTTTTTTTATTCCACTTCTAGGGCGGAGAAGGGGTTCTAATTTCAATGAAACTAATTTCCGAGTCGATGAACTCAAAAATAGGCTCACATACTCGAGGGGATATTATTATTATTACATTATTATGTATTATCGTTTTTGGTAAATTTTTGCTTACAATAGAACGGTCCCAGGGGTGTACGGAAATAAATAATAATTGTGTTATTTTTAGTAATTATAACATAATTAATTAAAAAGGTACAAAAATATCGCTACGGTCTGTTAGTAAAATGGAAATCTCTTGATTTCAATTTCTGAGGTAACATCGCGAAGAGAACGTTAAAGTCTATATATGTATATATATTAGACTTGTTTGCGGAATAAAAAACTGAATTATGAACGTAAAAAAAGTATATGGGAGCGTCTATTAATTTACCACATGTCTGCAGACGCATCGTCCGTTGCGTATACCACAAAGAAGCGGTGGCCGCATTTCTTTACTATCGTATTACCAGTATGAGGCGTTTCAGGTTCGATTCTTAACTGAACCTGCCATATTTTAAATTAACTTAAATTCTAAATCATGTAATAATTTTCATTTTTTGTTTTATAAGTAATTGAAAAGGTGTTATATAAATATTTGATTGAAATTAATTTATGTATATTAAGGTAGTGTTAATTGAATTATAAAAGACAAGTTTTATTAAAAAAAAGGGAAGCATTCTCGTTGAAACAGTAACAGTCAATTGTCTTTAAAGTCTAGACGCCTGGAAAATACTATGGTCGTATCCAATATTTTACTTACCTATGTTACATTGAAAATTCTTGTCATAAATTTGTATGAATGGTATTGTATTTGCATAATACTTAATTAATATTCTTAGTACTACGTGTCTTTGTACCGCTTAATACTAAAATTTTGAAAGATACTTTTTTTGCAATACAGTAATGCGAGCCTCCGTAATCGAATATGTAAAGTTTTTCGACCCAATGTAGATAATTTATGTAGATATTTATGATAATTTAACAAGCACGTTCACTTTAAGGCTATAATCATAAAGCCACTATGCTCTCGTCGACTTAATAGACAGATGATACATCTTACTATTTCGCAAGTTTGTATCGTATATGTGTATATATATATCGACATTGAAAACGCTAACTACCCAGGCGGGTTGTATAAAAACACTACTCTAACCACTGCTTATATGACCTTAAGATCGAACTATGATCCTGTGTTACAATGCAAGCGGTTAACCACTGCGTAACAGAGGCAGTTATCGAATAGAAGTTTGCGGCACTTAATAGCATGCTGTTTAACAGACAGAACTGATGATAAAAAGATAATTAAATCCAGTGTGTTGTATTGAGAAGTAATAATGAAGAAGTAGTAATGATTATATATTTTTTTATTATTGCATAGACCACGATCCCACCTAATAGTAAAGACGTATGCTATGGTAGATTTATAATTCTTAATGTTGTATCTACATGATCGATTAACAATAATTGCTTGTCCAATTTCCTTGACTACATACTATATCTGTAGAAATGAAATTCGAAGACCTAAATGATTCATTGGTTACCTATATATAATTAAAACGGCCTAAACCGTCGTTCCTGGATACATAAAATTGAGGATTTGTTTTTGAAATTCCACTCCTAGGGTAGGGAAAGCGGTATCAAATTTCAATGAATCTTTTTATACTCCTAGTTTCGATAATTAGTACACACTGATAGGGAATTAATCATAATATTAACAATATTATTCTAAACATAATATTATAAATATTACGGAGAAACCTAATATGCAATGGCGCTAGTTTCTTCTTATCGATCTGCATTGTTTTATTTGTTTTTCTATATGGCATTTTTCCTCGCTGGAAGAAAATTTATTATTGTATTTGTGTACGTTGTGAATAGTAGGATGGGTCACGCTGCGAGAAAGTATGACCCGCTCGACCGTTACAACGCATAAATAACATTGGAAGTTTTTTTTTTAGAATGACCTTTATAAAATGTTAGTCGTACTCTCGCTGTATCGTGTCTGTAAAAGTAAAATCTATCCAACTTTATAATTGAATTGAAAAAGTTACTCTGAAATCAGTTATGAGGAAACTTAATGCCTCCCTCATTATTTACAATTATTTCCTTATTTAATACCAAACAGTATTGGATTCATTTAATGGAAGTAATATTAAACTTTTCAACCGGTAAGAGGTTTCTGTAGATAACTACAAAATATCGAGAAATTTTAAGAGTCTGTTCGAACATATTCAAATAGATCTAGAAGCTGACGTTCCCTTTCCTAAGTATATTATAACTTATTACTTGTACAATTTATTTATTTTTAGTTGTAATCATTTTTTAATTTTTTTTCCCGTACATACATAGTGAAAGCTATAATCATAACATATTTTTTTACACCTGACGTACATTAAACGAGTATTTATTTAACAACTACAATAACTCAGACCTCATGGCCATTTTATGTTCGCAGTATAGTATAATAAAATTGTATTTATAAAACTTTTCCAAACATTTTCGTCGAGTGTGTATCTTAATTTCTAAATTAATTACTTAGAGACAGGCTTGGCCATAACTTTCCATCAACTAACAGACTAGACTCATTACCTCATTAGGCTTATTGGAGCGGCCGACAATTTTCCCAGTTCAACACTCCCATGTGATAGTGTAACATGTTAAGTCATTTGCTCATCGGAATTTAATAATTAGTGACAAATTATCGTTGCGTCTACATAGTTTTGTGAGTGCGGTACAGTTTATCGCCGTTCACGTGTAAGTACAATTAATATGGATTTATTTATCTTGACATTTTGTAAAAAAAAATATGTTCTCTGTATCTATCGGTAATGTTTAAACTATTTACCATAGACAAAGTAAAAATTTATATGTAATATTTAACACCACCAGTCTGGTATTTGATCAGTAAGTTGTATGTTATGGACTAACACTTTTCCCCTAAATTTCACCTAATGTTAAGTGATGATGAGATCGTAAATGGCAAGGCACATTCGCTCAGAATATAACAATAACAATTGTACAAAATTTCTACAGTTTAAACGTTGTCGTAAATATTTATTCGGTTTATAAATATATACTGTTATTCCATTGGTGTTTGTGGTATATCCCGCTATGTACTTAATAAAAGGAAAGTGATAATCTGAGATTTTGTAGTAGTATAAAAGTCAAGATACCCGAGATAAGCCCTGATGAATGTTCACCCTACATGCGGCACGAAAGCCGTCACGACAATGCTGAGAGTCGTGCTCAGTAGTACGGCAGTCGCACGCGCCACTTCCTCCACAATAGCACCAGCTGGTCATCGTTCTGAAGAGTTCACTTTAAATCTAAAAACAAACGAAATGAACTAGTATTTAGGACGTATAAGAACAGCTTTTCTCACCAAAAGAATATCCTTAATGATCATTTATTTGTAAGCACAAGTGACAGTGATTTTTTAATTAAAACCATATGCATATGTAATGCTTACGGATTTGTTTGTAGGGTTTTTTCGAATCCATCTTGCTATTACTCCTCTTGTTAATCTCCCACGATAACAGCATTGCTGTGTTCCGGCAATGTTACATTTGAGAGTCAAGCTATACTGGACAAGTGCTCCTTACAATCTACGGCCACATTGTCATTTGAAATAAAGATCAAGTGGTAACGCATTGTGGATAAAACATATTGTAGTTATATTTCATATAAGCATTTTGTAATTTTTAATCAGCACGAAGCAAATTTTCCTGAATTTATTTTTACATAGTAATTAATTACTTAATATAATTTTCAATATTCGATTATTAGTATGATGAATTGATATCAAATTAAGCGTATTATGAAATTGAGATGAATCGGTGATTGTCGCCTGGTTTTGTGCTTGAGCTATTTTAGGACTTTTGATATTTGAGAAGTAACAATCCATTTATACACGTTTAAAACTTAGCCGTCCTGTGACACCACATTGGTGTCATACGCAAAATATCGCTTGACCGCCAGTAACAGATAAACCAAATCTATCCTGTCTGTCTTTAAGGCCAAAGAGCCTTGATAAACACCTTCCGTGCCTTTCGTTTTTGTAATGATATATAATTCGAGTATTTTAATGTTTATTATGGTTAATATAGGTTATATTGTATTTGATATTTAAAAAACGTCTATGAAAATTCAAATTTCAATGCAAATCCACTTTGTCAAACGTATTTCAAGTACAGCATTACGCTGTACCTGAAATATGCAAAATACGGTTTTCTTCATATCATAAACGCATAAATCGTAAACCGTTACATTGCATGTTAACCGATATGAAATTAATTTTATACACATGTGTTTACTTTTAATACAGCATTTTTAAAATCCGGCGAACTATGCACCCACTCGAATACAATTTACATTCAAATTAATATTTCAAATCTTTTTATTAACCCTCAGACCACGACTGATTTTGTAGAGCGCGGATCGTACGCCAAGAATGAAGTGACGATGTGTATCTTTTGTCTAAGTATGAATTTCTGTGAAAAAACAATAATTAAAAACCTGCACTTCAATACATTAAAACATATCATTTCTATGAACCTAATTAGTATAGACATCTAAGTAAGTATCTGTCAGCGTATAAATGCATAGCGTGTATAGGCGCCCACAGTATTCAAGGGGTTATAATAAATCATTGTACAATGACTTTTAATCGTCATAATCTTGTTTACATCAGTCTCTATTGAGACGCACTAATAAGAAAGTGCCCGCGCGGTCTTTTTTGTTATATGTACTCGCAATGTAATTTGGAATGAATAAATATAAATTTAAAAAGTCTCATTAATTTCCAAACGTTTGTATCATTTATATTTATTAGCGGTGTTATACTTGTTTTTATTAATATAAATAACATTAATGAATTATATTCGTATATTGAAAATTATTAAATATTATTTATTTAAGCAATAATCAAAATTAGAAAATTATTTATTTAAATAAAATTATTATCTATATTTATTCAAATCAAATAATACAATAAAAATATTATATATTTATTCAAATCGAGGCATCTAAGTGTGAATCGCTTTGGCTAATACAAAACAAACAAATCAATGCTGTTGCTAGAGGCGTGTTTGTACGTCAAGCTACAATGCCGGCCAAAAGTTTGAGACCACTTTGTACACAGATTATAATTTGTTAAATATTTTAACAATATGAACACCTGTGTAATCTACTAATTATTTTGAATGTCTAAATACCATTTCTCTTATCTTTTACACAATGATTATGCCGTAAATGGGCATGGTTCATTTACCACAGATGAGTGCCGCCTAAGGACCAGGTGTTGCAATTGTCATTATATTATATGGCGGCTCCCTTGTACTTGTTTGGTTATTGTTTTGCGTTAATAAATATTTAGGAATATTTTAAGCCATAAAACCTATTCATAGCATGGCTACTTAAGGAGTTAGTCTTGGTGAAATCTATTCAGTCTGAGCTACTGTTTTGTCAAGGTGAAGATCTCCAAAAATGGGGAAAGTCCGTGAAATCTCCAGTGAAACTCGTTCCGCCATCGTTACACTATACGACGAAGGCAAGTCTGAACGAGAATTCTAGCGAAGACAACTTCATTGTTGTAACATGCAAGCGTAATAGACGTTTAAAAGCACCAGAAATTCAAGCTGAACTCAATAAAACTCGACCGGAACCAGTATCATTGACAACAGTAAAGAGAAGACTTGGAGATGCCAATTTGTTTGGTCGCGAAGCTGTTCTTAAACCACTGTGACGACCACAAAACAAAAAGAAACGTCTGCAGTGGGCTCTTACTCATCGATATTGGACTGAAGAAGACTTTAAAAAAG
>DWQX01001541.1:0-27183 GCA_018245475.1 Pharmacophagus antenor | reverse complement strand
ATAAAAATATATTCGTGCTACTTATAGCTTCAGTTCTAAAATGTATCTCAAAATAAAAGTTATATTATAAGGAAAAATAATGCACGGTGACCCCCTCAACAATGTAAAAGATAAAAGTATTTTCAAGTTGGAATTTCCATAAAGCAAACGATTCGAGCCCACATATTTACTATATATTTACCACAAATATGCTTTTCGTCATTAAATACGTCAATTAATTAAGCAAAATATATTACACGCACGAGAAGAATAATTAAAATTGTCATTATTGAAATGTGTACCGATTTCCTCCTTCTATTCTTAAAACATTATTAATATTTTTTTAGGAATTATTCCTTTTAAACTTCTCCAATTTAAAAATAATATTTAGATATGTACACGAATAACGTAATTATAAATTAGTCAACTTAATTACTAAACTTTTAGTATATTACAGGGGTTATGCCACGTATAAATTTTTGTAAGATAAAAGTTAACCTTCCATTACAATCTACGTCAATGTTATACCAATTGACACAGGTGCTTCGCAAGATCGTTTACTTTAATTATTACATTAGAGATCTTTTATATTAAACAAAGTGTTTGTGAAAGTCTAGGTGACTTCTAAATGAATCGATTAATCAGTTAGAAATTATTCCAAAAACTGTGAAAGTAAATGAAACGTCGTTATAATCTCATTTAATTATTTCAAACAGCTATCAAATAGGTTGCCGCCAATTTTTTTTTGTTTGAAAGAATTAATGCTGATTCACGAAACCAAGCGCAAAGCCAAAATCATTGAACTTCTAAATAATAATAAAATTTCATATTCATCATTCTTACCTTAATCTAAATTTTTACAAAATTACATTAAAGATTCACATATTTTATTATAATAATTAATTAACATGAATTTCAACTTATTCAGTACAAGCCTTAGGCAAATTTAATTATCCTTTTGAAATATATACCAATAAAATGAGCAAATGTTTTACTTAAATCTACATATAAAATGACCGGATGAACGGTCCAGATATATTCGGTAAAAATGTCTAAAACTAATGAGAATATCTTTTTAATTAAATATTCATTAGTATTTCATCGTTGCCTTACTTTCTTGATGCAGCATTAAATAACTTTGAAACAACAATACTCATCTTAAAACACTTAAACTAATTCCAAATTAAGTTTCAAAGCAATTATACTAACACGGTTTAATTTGCTCGCTGATGCAGTAGATAATGAAAATATAGATAATATTTAAAGTAGATTATAATAAAACGTTAAATTAAATGGCGTGCTAAAAATAAGTATTTGTATTCGTTTTTAATCGTCGACCTTAACATATCGATAATTTTTATCATCCACGATTTTACAGCCTGGCTTAGGAAACAAAACCAGTACGAATATAATCATTGGTGGACGGTAATTTTCCTAGCCACATGGAGGAGTCGTGATTTGTCGCTTTTCTCTTATAGTGTGCATTCATTAACATTATCATAATATGTTTTTTGAAAATATTGTACCGGCCCTAGAGTTTCGTTATAAATTAATATGCGCAAAATAAATTTCCTGACTTTCGACTCTTGTGATAGGTTATTTCATAAAATCAATTTATGGGTATAATTTTTCAATAAAAAATATTTATCAAAATCGAAACGCCCTGTATAAATTTGTAGACCAGTATTCCTCTTTTTAGTAAGTAGATACCATCGATGGTAAAGAGTCTAGTTGAAGCCTGTTAACTCTTCTCTTAAAGATTTTCACATCATATTTGAAAGAGACATAAAAGCTTTCTACTTTTCTTTACATTAAATGTGCATCTGTTCACAGTATATCAAGTTGTTACATAAAAGTCAGACAGTGTTTTCAACAAATGCGAATACTGATTGTCTTAACATATAATCTTTCTTTTTTCGCATAGACTGGTTTTGACACTGAACCCTGTAATTAGCCAGGGATTTCGAAAAACCCCACCATTATCAAAATTCCACTATTCAAAATCCATAGGGATCTTCGGACAAACGGCTTAACCGCTGTGCCACGGAGAGAGTGTTAAAATTCCTAATATTGGTATTTGTTTTCAAAAATATTTTATATTCCGCAACGCTTTTGTCACTATGCTCACGCGCTTATCATCACGCTAACGTTGCGTGTATGTAGCGAAACCTCTCAAATCGCTTTTACCATTTACGACTAGGAAAAATACCAAATTTTATTCCAACCCATTACAGTGTATAAAACAACGGCGGTATTGTAAAAATAATCAAAATTTTGTTTAATCACGATACTGTAATGTTATAATAAAATTAAAAATTCGGGTATTTCAGTTTTTAATAAAATAAAAGTAGTTAATATCAACAAAATCAGTGATTTATAGATTGTCCTAAATTATGCGATATCACCAATGTTGTCACATATAACACCAAAAAAATAAAACAAACAACAGATTCATACTATAATGATACAATGCTTCTCTGGTCACTTTTTATTATATCCTATCGATCTGTATATCTGCTTCCTATCGCATTTTCAACAAAATAACGTAAATCTTCTCTACAATCTTTTCTTGAAAATGTAAAATACTTAAAATGAGAATTTTTTTTTCTTTATTTGGTGAAACTGAAACGAAATCCAAAGTTTTTTAACCAGTATGTGTTATAGTATCGTAGCCTAACAATTTCTTTAATTTTTGATTATGTTAAATTCAATGACAACAATCAACATGCCATCTGCAAATAACTAGACAATCGATCACAAGAAAATCGACAGCATGCTTAAATTTGATACAGTATAACAAATTGCCTTTTATCACATCTCACTGTCATGATCATTTCTCGATTCATTTTGTAGATTTAGTTGCGTGATGTTATCTCAAATGTGAGTGGATCTGTCTATAGTGTTATCTAATATAATCAATATAATTTCCTTGCGACATTAGCGATTTAATGAATAGTCGTAGACCTTGATTTTTTGCAAATTTACATTTTTTATACTAAGTTTATTATACGTTAAATTGTGATCAAAATTTCATACAGTGCTAGTTTGAAGGCAATAACGTTCTGTTACTTTGTAGAGGGTGGAAAAGAATATATTTGTTATATTAGCGTTGTATATTATACTTAAATATAATTAATCTTAGGACTAAACGTTAACACAAATTTCTATTCCTATTTATGATAATATTGTAATCTTCATCATTGTATTTACTAATTTAAAATCAAAATGTTGAATAACGAAATAAACATTAAACCTTAATTAAGGTAATTAGCATTGATAAAGGTCTATTCGTTACAGAGCAGTATCGACCTTCGATAAACAATCAAAATGAGTTGACAGTTTTCACGAAGTAACATCTAAAATGTAATGTTTAATGTCAGCATGGTAAAATTTCAATCACGTTTGCACTGCGTCATTGTTATTTAGTAAAATAAAAAAAAATGTGTTATTTTGTATGCAAAGAGGGCACGTGTTTTAATTTAAAGACGCCAAGCTCGAGTTTTACTTTTCGAGTTACCGGTAAAAGGTTTGTTTTCTTACTGGCAACTCTTATTTTAATTTTCAATCAGTTTTCTATCACACGTCTACCAACAAGCATTAAAAAAAGAAAGATCGATAATTAAAAGAATAACGAACATATCTATTGCTAGCCGTGGCTGCAAGAATAGAGTTCTATTCCTTATAATTTCAATATCAAGAACATAATGACAGAATGTGTATTCAGCGTGATTCTGATAATTTCCAATTGAACTCAAGTGGTGTCTGAGTGATTTATAATTATATCTGAATAGATTCTTCTTATTATTGTAGATTCTTCAAGTTTTACCAAGCAATTACAGGTTCAAGTAGATGATAGCAATAGTATGAATAAATTACGTTGTTTCAATTTATCGACAATTGTTTCGTGATTATTTACGTCAGTATTATGTAACAATTGAAATAAATTTTTATTACATATTATTGTGCAACATTTTTGTTTATTTTACAACCTTTCTGTTAGCAACTCAATATAAAATAAGATATCGCTTTTATGTAGTTACAGAATATTGGTGCAGAAAACGATATGTTTTATTCGATACTGACAATTCTTCCTATATATTCAATGTAATAGTATGAGTTTATTAAAAATCGATTATTTTAGTTTCTTTTAAAATTCTTAATCTTACTGTTAATAACAACATAAAGGAAATAAAAATGTATGTATTCCCGTAAATAATATATCGTGGATCAAGCGATATCCGAAAATTTTATTAAATGAAATGTAATTCATGTTTAAACTTAAATAAAACTAAATATTTTTTCTGTAGTACAATTATTGTATAGGGCGGAAACCCTGATGTCCTTTTTTCTCTTTTATTCCACTATTGCGTCACAAATCTAAATTGTCATATTACAAACATGACTATTTATTATATTATTAAGAGTAGGAATTTATATCGCACAAAATAACTGAAAATTAAAAATAAAATAAAATGTTCATAAACTTAGCTCAACGGTAAGCTATTTGGACGATTAATCCTTTTATAATAGATATCTCAATAAGCAGCAAAATTTGTAATGAAATCAATAAAATCACTATTTTTTCAAATACTGGTTTAGTACGAACTGGCTATCTCCCATGTGAGTTTGTGGAATGCTTCAAAATATCTAATAGTATATGTTAAATAAAATTTACAACATTCGCGGGGCTTAATCTCGTAACCAGGATAAAGTGAATTTCTCTTCTATAATGGCGCATAATAATAATAATAAAATGTTATAGATGAGCACATTCGCGCCGTAGGAAATAGGTTATCTGTTCCAAATATTATATTAGAGCTGGTAACCTATGATTTCGAAATCGTTTAGTTTACCTACATTTGTTCTATCAGTTTACTTACAACACAACTAAATATTAATGATTGCGTTGAACAGATGTAACTGAGCAAGTATTCATACAACTCGTCCTTTCATAACGCCATGTCATGAGCGGTATGCGTGCTTGCAAAGAAACTAAACATCTATTCACAATACGCTCACTTAAGATATCATATTGCATTAACAAGCAGGAATTAAATAATTTTTATAATTCTTGTGTTACATTGTTTGATAATTGCAAAGATATTACAAGATTGCCAATGTCGAATGGTTTCGTGGGAACGAAAAAAATTACACTAATTAACATTCCATTATACAAAAGTTCTATAGTATTCTCTCATATTTTTTCATTACATAATTGCTTACTTTAATAATTTTAAACATTATATTAGTAAATAAATTGTATCGTATGCATGACACTATGTTCGGCAAAATTTTATCTTAAGATTGTCATTATTGTTTTTCAAGGCGAAAAAACATAAATAGAGAATCACGAGCTATGCAGAGTTTAACAATGATAACGACTAAAATAGGAATAAACCTTGCTCCTGATTTCCTTGTCAGTTCTTCTTAGAGTAAAGATTAAAAAATTAAAGCTGATCGTTGAAATCCTATTTAAAAAAAAAATATGTGGAGTTGGTACAGTCGATTGTCGTCTCAGTCTCTGAATAGTTGTTATAAAGGGAATAACTAGATATAATGTTTTATTGTGAACAAAGTTTTATATCACTTCACAGCTACGAGTACGTTGAACTTGACATGGATAGGATAGGTTTCATTCGGTGGCCCTTTAGCATAGATTCTCTTAATTAGGATCGTTAATTTTGCTTAGGCAAGTATTACTACATTTCAAGTAACTGACGTAACTTGCTCTATTTGTAAATAAAAATCTATATCGACGATCTGTACTCGTAACAATTGAATACGTAATCGAATATAGAAAAAATATTCTAATATTTGTTGTTCATTCTGTAAACAAAAAAACATGAAGTACGTATTAATGTTTTATTTAATATTATTTTGGTTTAATTTAACCTATTGAAAACTACCATAATTATGAATGTTAGTTTTAAAAATTTGATATCGATTTATTGAAGATTTATTTTACATTTCACTCTTAAAACTCAGTACGAATAAAAAAAAATATTATCCATTTACTACTGACTTACTTTTGCCATCGACTTCATTAAGGCGATTTTGACGCTTTGTCTTTTCAATTTTTTAAATTAATAGTTTGAGAGAAAGGAGGAGTACTGCGTCATAACTTTATCGGTTGTACAATACCGTTTGAATGCATGAGCGATGCAGTCAAATTGCACTTGTGTATCATTCATAAAACACATGATTTTTCGGTAATAACTACTTAAGTTTGTGATTATAAAACTGGTGTAATAACTCGTTGTAAAGATTAGCTCTTGTTTGTACTTTTAATATCTTTGATCATTCATTCATAACATGATCTAAAGAATTATAAAAAGTTTCGCAATGTGAGGTTATGTAACTAATTTAAAATATTATGAATTTTAATTAAAAGCGTAACGTTTTATGTTTATTAAAATGCTATGTTTTTAATTGCAGTTAACAATATGGTTTAAAATGTTCCATTATTAAAAGTAATACTTCTGTTTTACAAAATTTCAATGTGTTTGTTTATATAGCTTTGTTACTGCAATACTATTTGGAACAGTGATTAATATTTATAAATTGATATTTGTTCATCTATTTGATTGACGATTGACATTTTTAATTCTTAATAAGATCATGCTGTAGAATTTTTAGAAATAGTGTCATCGTGGATGTTTTTCATAAGGTTAGAAACGATTAAGATTTGCCCGGGGATTTTGTCATGTGAAATTGAACTGTAAAATAATTATATATAAAATTTATAATTTTTCGAATTTAGTAATTATAATATTAAAACTTCTTTCTCACAAAGATACTAACATTTAGATGTTTTCATCTTGTAGCTATAGTATAGAATCCCACATATACGTATAATAAAATAGAGTTGTACTGAATGTACCCAAGATAATTTAACTAAACACCTCGTTCCACATAGTCTGCCTACATTTAAACCGTCCGTAAGTCGCCTTGGCATACTTTAATGTAACTAGTAATTTCACATCTGCTCCTTCCTCGCACAATTCACGACATTATTGCATTGCCGCTGTGATTCAAGAATGACTAATGCTTTTGTAGGGTACCTGGATTGCTATTAATTAGGTTCTCTTTCACTGTTTATTCTACTTGAAATTATTTTTAAATAGAATATAATGCTTTAGAAGTATATATATATCATTATTTTTTTTTTGTTATATCGATGCAACTTTTTGCTGTAAGTTTATATTTTTTTTTATGATGTTAATCCAGAGACAAACATTTCCATCCTGAAAAAGAAACTCCAACGAATAGAATTACACTTTAATTGTCCATTGAATAAAATAAAGTTTATCTATAACAAAATAAAGCACAAACATGTTTAAGATCATTTAAGTTTTACACATATAAAGTAAATGTAAGTCATTTGATAGCCTATAATAAATAAAATAAGGTTTCCTTAAAAACACTTGTTCCAGTTTGAAAGGCTGCTAGTGAATTATTGGGTTATAAATATCCTTATTAATCTACCAAGTTCTTTTTATTGGCATGATATCGCTTACGACCAGTTCAACGTCCCGATTTGCGGTTATAAATATATTAACTATCAAATACTTAATGTAAGTATAGTGTGGTATGTGCGGAAATAGTAAATTATCATTCCATTACAATTAGATATGATTGATCAATGCGGAAGATATGCTAATATTATTCTTATAAAGTGAATAATTTAGGTCAATTAATAAAACACGAGCATTTAACCTATCGAACAACCGGCTATTGTTCGATTGGCTATCAACAAAAGGTTAATCTACCGCCTGCATTTGTTTAATATACACAAAAGTGAGACTGGATAGCCTTCTGTTACTATTCTTAGAGAGAGGTTAAGTAACCTCTGAACTAATGTTACCATTTGTAAATCCGTGCGCAGGTCACGACTAAAACCAAATTTTGTTAAGAACCAAATGTTCAACAGATGTGTGGTTCAAGTATATTTATTTATTTATTAATAGAGTCGATCAAAAAAGTAAAACAATATACTTTACTGAATACATTTACACAAACTTCGTATATGCATCACTCGAATATAGCATAATACATAATACGCGGAAGACTAAAATGTCAGTGTCAATTTTAATGCATTGTTTCTATAGATTTCACATAGTAAAGCACGTATGTGAGGATTGTCTTACATATGTTAGTTGTTGAGGTTGGGTTCATGAAGGCAAATTCAAATATGTACTGTATAAATATTAGGTGCCCTTAAACTTTAATTAGCATCTTGCTTTGAATTTAATAATTAACTTCTATGTATTATTTTACTAAAGAACAGTTCATTTGTAAAGTTAATTTTAATCCAAACGCGACTGAGGTATATCTTAGTCGCTTTATTCATCACCGTCGCAAATCAGTACTAGAATGTTGTTGTTACAATGTTACTGAATGAGATTTTATAATACGCAAAATTTAATAACATTTAGAACAGCAAAAACTTTACAGCCGATAGTTATTGTGTTAACCTCTTCACGCCCTTCGCCACATATGTAAACCTTTAATTTTGCATTTACAATTAATAATAGTTAAATGTAATGTAATTTAATACATAGTTAAAAATCTTTTAAATATTATATTTTAATATTTCTTTACACTTCGTTACTTGACCATCGATAAAAATAAAATTAATAGGTTTTACTGAAATTCTAAAATTTACTTATATTTCTCTTTTGTTAATTAAAAATTGTCCCTCAAGAGATTAAACGCCGTAGCAACTTTGCTGTGTTCAGGCAGCCATACATGTGAAAGCTAGAAGTATTCTGGGCAAACACGCTTTACTATTTAAGCCCTTATCGTATTTATAATCAGTTGAAATCGTGGTCAAGTGCCCACCCATAACCGATAAAAAAATATTAGTTTGATCATCATTATCAGCCTTTGTCAGTCCACGCTGGCCATAAGCCTTCCCCAATGCCTTCCACCATATGTGGTCCTCTGGTCTCCTCACCCAGCCGCTTCCCGTCGTCCTAACTAAATCGTCGATAAAAATAAATATTAATTACTCTTGCACCATTCCCACTTACCATCAGGTGTAATCGTTTGTTGGCAGTCGTTAAAAATATATATTAAAATAACTAATCCAAGAGTTAAATATTAATACCTTGTTACCATTACCAAAGATTATTTTAATGGACATTGTGTTATTTACATTAAGTTTCTTTTTATTTTCGTTCTTACTGTTAGTTACCGAAATCGATATTGCACTAGTATATTAAGTGAGGCTTAAACTAAGTTCCAATTTAACGCTCGTCTCAATCATTTAACATTTCATAAAATATCTTGTCAAGGTCTGCAAGTTCAAATTATTTAACATTTTCGTAATGTCTTATGTAATTACAGATAGTTTTGGTTGTTTGTTTCATTGAAACATTTATATCTGATATTTATTAACTATTAAAATTAATAATATTCAGTGTCTCATCGTAATATTTAAAAGAGAATTTCATCTGGAGACCGATTTAAAAAAAATAATGAGGGTTCCGCGCAAAACATGAAAGCTCTTGAAATTGTGAACAAATTCCTAATTAGTAATTGTAGAATTTACTGGCAACATGGTGAAACCTAAAGTATTTGTAACAACATATTTATTTCATTTGATATCGAAATATAATAATAATGTAGAAAAGTAAATATACACAAGTAGTACAATATCTGATAGGTTTATTTAGTGATAAGCTAGTTAGTTTCTTCCTAGAGAAACACATTACCGGCATTACCGTAAAGAATTGGAACGAAATTAGGAATGCAAATAGACTGGAACGGTTTACAAAGGCGGGAAGTGTATGTTGTCAGCCGACATGTACTGAGAACAAGATAAGGAATGCATCAACATTAATACATTGCTATATCACGTACGCGGGATACGTTATAATGTACCTTTAAACGTCTTACAAGTTAGTTTTCACCAAAAAGCAGGATATGAATAGAAATATAAAATATAAACTTGCAAAATCAGTTTTTTTCCAATCAGTTTTAAATTTACACAATGATGCCATTTTAAATTCGTACCAATCAATAAAAATTAATAAATGATCATATATGAAAAGTTTCTCCTTGTAGTCGATTGAAAACAATTAGATAATTACCTTTAAATATAGAACCTATTGTAGTTATGACTACAACATTGTCTCCTAATAATAGATCTAAATTAAATAGGATTAAGTAACTCGACGATAAATATGAAAAAGGAATTCGTGGGAACTATTCGAATGTGACTCATTATCCTATTATATGCAAATACAACGCTCCAATTACAAGCTAGTACGGAAGTAAATTAGCCCTGGCCCCTATTCCCAACTGAAACATTTTAACGTGTTTCTTGCGTGCAAATAATTTACGCACTGTTAAAGAAACATATAATAATACTATAAACACCATATTAACATACTATTTTATTTATGTATTAATGTTTCATGTTCCATTAGCGGATTAATTTTCTTTTTAATTCGGAGCCGGAAAAGGCATCATTAAGCATTAAAGAATAATTTTTAAATCACGTGAGGATTTATGTTATCTAACGGATAACAAAAATCTAGACCACGGGTTCTCAAAGGAAATTATCAATTTATACTAAATGCTGAGATCGTTAACCCAGTCTGATTAACGCTGTACTGAACAATACTTTTAATTAATTAAAACAATCGTAAAAATATTATTAATATTAAATAATTGTGCCACGAAAGGACAAACACACAAATGTCGTCATACACGCAAACTATGTTTTAAAACACGGTTGTCATGTTGAGATGTAGTTTTTGTTCATGGCTATCCATGTTTTGATATTTGCAAAGCAACATTATTGTCATATTGTTCGATCAGTTCCTAGTGTACAGTCACGCGAAAAAAAGTCGTACATATTTGTAAAATAATATTTATAAAGTTATCGTGCGATGTTTGAAATTAAGTTAAAAGAAATCCGTGAGTAACATTATAATGGCATTTATAATTACAATGAAGTTGCTAAGATGTTAAGGCACATTTAGTTTGCTATAAATATTGAAAATTACTTATGAAAAATACAAAGTTTCACCTAAAAGTGGTAAAAGTGATAAGTATAATGTGCTATCAATAGCATAACAAACTTTTTAACCCTCGATCGACGAAGAGTTGCTGCAAGTTTTAAACTTTGTTTAACGTTTCTTACATCGATCCAAATGTTTGCATCAAAACCATCCGAAAAACTGATTTAATGTTTTTTTTTTTGTTTAAAAACATTCAAAAGAAAGTGGTTTTGGCTGCAACAAATGATATAGGTTCAGCTTTTCTATGTTTATCATATCTTTTTTAATTGATGGTGTTTCAATTAAAATGTTTATAAAAACTAATTTAATTGTAATTTTAAAGCATACTTTTCAAAGTTTTTTCTTTATTGGAAAAGGCGTTGTCAATATTTCGTTCATTCCTTATTGTAATTATCATTTATTAACTCGTCAGTCGTATATTTTCTAAGAAGGACAAACAACGAGTGCTTGTATTGCGAAACCAAATAGTAGGTCTGTCGCAAGTGGCTATATCGCAACTGTGGTTTGCATTATACGCCTCAGAAAGGATAGGTCATGCACTGATTAGTGACAACAGAGATGACAGCTCATTCTAAAACATTTGTAGAAAAATGTTCCTTTGGTTTATGACCAAAGATTCATTTTTGTATGTTTTGTATTTTATTAAGTGTCTATACAGTAGCTAATAGTAAAAAAGTATAAGAAAATTAAATGGCGACGTACGATTATTTTAATAATTATCGTCTTATAATTCTTGTATTAATTTTACTTAAATATATGGAAAACCATTATACAGATAAAAGTTATAATTTTTTTGCATATTTCCCATGACTTAAGAATATTTTATTTCCCAATTGGTTTTCCTTAATTTAAACGTATGTTTAAAAATAAATAATAAAAATAAATTTAATTTATCAATATTATTTCCTGTTCGTGTCGTGTTTTCATTTTAAGTCTAAAAATATAAATTTAAAGGCACGTTAGGGATTTTAATAATGAATGTTAATTTGTGCTAATGTTTCAAAACCATCTCATTTCTTTTTTAATATTTTTACTTATTTTTATAATTATAACAAAATGCTAGAATTTAGAATATTACGCGCAAATTTGTATTAAACGTTGTAACATAATTTTACGCATATAATCTAGTTCCCAATATATGATATTACAATCTAGTTAGATAAGCATTTACTTCCAAATTTGGACAATCATAAAAACAACAACACGGAAATAACTGTGTCAACACTTAGTTAGGGCGTGTATTATAAACCAGCTCAAGGTGCAATCATAATTTTATCGCAAAATGTTTATGCTCATTGATAAGTTACATCGTTTCTATTATTGGTACAAAATATAGTATACGTAATGTTTAAAGAGAGATATATCATTATTACCTATTTAACACGATGTACAATAATAAAAATAACATATTAGTTAGATTCTATTTGTACTTTCTTAGGTCGGCGTAAATAAATGAATTATTATAAGTGAGTTTTATGGGAAAAGGCACAATTCACTTATTTAGATTCGGGGTAACAGTGATGAGAATTACCAAATTCCTTCAGGTGAGCGGTAGAAGAATCGTTATATTTTTATATATTGATGATCTATCGTTTACGCATGTTACCAAATGAATATACGTGTATATATCAAGGTAATAAAGACAATATGCAATTGTAAAATAGTTGGACGTTGTAAGTTAACGCAGTTCACATGTTGCGATTGTCTGTTTGCAATTATCTTTTACCAAACGAGTGTTTTTTTTTCCGCTGAAATGACCTGTACATCGACGGATTAAGAAATAATTTTTATTTAAAGTTCAAAAGAAAAGCATCATCAGAGGTAACTGACATTACGTTTACTTATAGTAATACTGAGAACAAATAAAACTAATTGTTGTAAAACGTTACGGCGCCAGTGTAGGAGCATACGATTTTATATAACTTGTATAATATCGCGAATATGGACGCATTCATACGTTACAGTTAACTTAGATTACAAAATATATAATACTTCCTCTGGATTCAAATATATTGCTTCATATTACACACGATTTTAGTAGAACAGTTCGCAGATTTATTGTCGAATCAGGCCAGTTATCAGGTACATGATTCGTTTAGTATGCTACTTACCTTCGTTTCGGTTAACAGCATATTAAATTAGTTCATGTAAAGCGATAAAATTGTCATTTTATTGCACATTTTAGTTCCTTAGATAATGGTTGATTTATCAATAGTTTCGTGTGGATATAATGACTTTTTTGTATTAATCCATATCAAATATTTGGGTTTATTTGAAAACCAGCTTTAATTTTTTTTTCAACGAAACAGATCTTTCTTAGTGTTACTTTTGTATGTCTTAATATTGTGCCGTTTTTCGTTGCTCTTCCGTACTTTTTTATTTATCATCTCTCTCAAAACCCAATAGGAGCCCAGATTATGTCCCCAATATTAGACATCGCGTCTTATTCTTTGGAGACCTTTTTTATATCGGTTATGAGCTAACACTTGGCCTCAACTGCACCTGATTTTAAGTGATAGTGAAGCCGTAGATTGTGAAGCGTGTTCGCTCAAAATTATTCTGGCTCTCAAATGGGTGTTTGCCAGAACATAGCAATGCTGTTATGGCGGCAGATTGACATTGAAGTTGGAAGCTAGCTAGGCTGGTTCGACAAACCCTATCATTACCCAGACTCCAATACTCCTGTGCTCCGGGACTCGAACCTTTACGTTACAAGGCAAGCGGATAAACCACTGCGCCATGGATGCCGTAAAAATAAATTACCACGCTCGCCAATTGCGATTTGACTGGTATCCCATTTATTATTTTTTGAATACCTGAGGTTTTTACAATTCAGTTCCTAAATCAGGCATCTTCGACGCGTAATTAGTGGAGTTCCACTGCACTGACTGATGGCTGCACGGAAAGCAAATCTCTGCTTATGTCGTAGCTCATATATTATAATGTAATTAAATATCTTAAGGTGACTTTCGTTCATGCCCTCATTATGAAAGATTGGTTTTTTATTAAAGTGCTCTGCACATGTGGATTTGCAGTTTCGCTTCGCTTTTAAAAATACAACTGTAACTTTCACACTATAGACTTTCTCTCTAATCACAAATAATTTTAAAGAAGAGTTGTGTTTAATAGCAATTAATTATACCTGTATAAATATAGCTAAGCTTAATGGCTAAAGACCTTTAAACTTATCTGATTTCAAAAATTTCTTAATGTTAGATTTTCTGCAATTTTTTTTCTTTCTTAGTTACCCATCGCGATGGAAGTGCCTCAAGGAAAACTATATACGCACTGGGAGTATACGTTTCACTAATGGGTACTTAAGTTGAATGAATACCATATATTAAGACAGCATACACAATGAGATACTAATGAATTCCATTGTTTTTTGCGCCGCCAGTTTGTCTGAATCAGTGGATTCTCCAGACAATAACAATCCGTCACTTCCTTCCACCTACGTTTTGATTATAGGTTATGATTAACACAGTAACAGTTACAGTGGTTGTTTTATTTAATTAAAAAAAAAAATAATGCTCTCAGTAAATCCTGATTCCGTCGTATTTAAATAGATTATTTCCAAGTGCTCAAGAATATTTTCTATTCTTTAGAAATGTTATAAGCATTTAGGTAACACTTCATCTTAATGTCGAATAATGTTAAGTGACAATGAGGTCGTAGATAGTGAGGCGTGCTCGCCCAGAATACTGGAGCACTCACGTGTATTACTGCCGAAACATAGAAACGCAGTAATGGGTACTGTTTGTTATTGAGTAGTAGTAGGTAGCACTGCAAGTTCGTGAAAATTTTCCATTATCCAATTTTTTTGATTTGTACAAAAAATATAAAAAATACCTATCACGCATGTAGAGTACAACAAATATACACAGTTATCCGTACTTTATTTTCATAACAAAATTCAAAAGGCAACTCCCAGATTGCCGAAGCGCGCATTCGGAATATGAATTTGCGAAAGTTTTAACAATATAGGCGCGTACAATCTAGAGCGCAAGTTGCGTCACTGATTGAAAATCGAATAGCTTTCTCCGTTCGGTAACAAGAATTGACGATACGCTCAAGACTGTGTGCAGTCTAAGGAGTACACAATTGTATAGCAAAAAATGCAATTACCGAAACGGTACTTTATCATCGGTTTTATTCAACGCAATTAATCTAGAAAATCTAGAGACAATTTATTTAACATATACGGACATAGTGTTTGTGTCTTTTTAACAAAATGTTTGATATTCTCGAGTTTTCACTTGTGAATAGACATTATAACATAGAGATTAATACTAGTATATAATAATAGCATATAACATCTAGGCTGACAATTTTAAAACGTTACGCCTTATGATGATTTTGAATTAACATATTTATTAGTTACATATAAAAATTATAAAACTATCTAATATAAGATAAACTATAGACGTTTCTGTAAAACTGTTCTAAATACGTTAAGAATTTCAATATAAACCAACCGCGTTAGGCACAGACAATGGGCTCACTGACTCGCCGCACTACTGCCCTCTACTCCGGCGTGTACCTTCATGTACAAACTGTGCCCTCCTTACGAAGCGCCGCCGCGGCGCCGGATACGCGTCACATGCGACGGAAGTCGGCCAAATGGTTACTGTCACGCGGAGTGATTTGTCATTGAGCCGTTAAACTGATGTCGATCATTGCGCTATGGAACAATCTGCACCAATAAACTTCAGTATCAAAGGTCCGACAAAATGTTCTGTGAACGAACTCGATTTAAACGAAACACTACTTTAAAACTCTCCATACGTCACAAATCAGATTTATGATATGTTTTTGTTCAACTAAATGTGATACTCAAGGATTCTATTATGCTATTTTAACGAAAAATTTGCGAAAAAGTTATCATGATAGTTAAACTACCTACCCGTTCCATAACTCATAGCAAAGTTATTTTTATAAATATAATGTTTACATATATAAAAGGAACTACGCTCTCATTAGGACGATAAGCTGGGTTCGCCGGTTATCTATGGAACGTGTCATGATAAGATAATAAACAAAATGACCCTAAAATTAACGTTAACGAAACATGTCAAACTGTCGCCGCAAACATTTTTAGTAATGAATATGTGTACAAAATATTGAAGGCAAATGACGTGGATAGCGTCATTGCCGACCTCTTTAAGGTAATAACAACAATAGACGATGTGGTACTTACACATAGTTCTAGAACTCTCGATTTACATTTAATAAACATTATACGTTAATACCAACAGAGGCTAATGAACCTTAAAGTTGGCAACTTAATGGTATAGTTTGAAAATTTTAAGTTTTATTTTGTTTGTACTACCTATCAGAAGCAATTTTGATATTGATGAATCTGTTACTAACAGTTACTGGTTACTAGTAAATGGTTAAAGGGACTGTACGTTTGGAAACAAACACTGAATATAAAAATATTTTCATTATCATTTCCTTTTTCATTATTTTATGGGAATTATGCATCGACCATGTAAAAAACCACAATAATAAAACAAAAATATCTGCATAAGTCTAACAAGTTTAACACTCACTGCAAACGGGTATATGTTTATAGTACAGAACTCCTCCAATTACGTTACATGTCTTATTATTAACACTAGTAGAGCAGCTTGTGCAGACGGTCATTGCCTCAAGTTCTTACCAAACCGCTGGGGAACTGGTTGTTTACGGACATTATAATAAATGGCCAAATGAGAGTGGAACTCGCACTGCGAAGGGATCCGTACCATAATATGGACAAAATAAAAGGGACTCATGGTAAAATATTGTACGTATAATGATTGAAGAGATACGGAGAATGTTAAGTATGTTTTTTACATTATTTTTTGAGTGGCAATAAAAGTACACAATTCCTAACACAATTCATGAGATAGAGCCCGCTGATAGCTTAGTCGTATGGTTCGAATTGTCACCCTATGGCTACGGAACCCTTAAATGCACAGTTTGGTTTCAAACAATGAAAGTGCCAACTTCGGCAGGGAATTCGCAGCGGAAATAATGTCGAATGTAGTGCATTTTTATAACGCGTACATTTGAAGTACTTAAATGCTTTTTAATAATTATCAATAAATTTTAACCGCTTTCAAATACCGTAAACATAACAGACTTTTATGAAGCGGTAAATATATGGGTTTTATTTTGAATAGCTTATTGATCGTGATATATCGACCTTATGATGAGAATAATAAAATTATTTTTTTAACGAATAATATAATAATTTAGTAGATCGTAATGCGTCAAATTCGTTGGATGTAACAAATATATAGGATAACATATATCGACAAAATATTTAAAATGATATGGGAATAAACTGTTACGAAAACATAATGATGGTACATTGTACACTCGTATTACCATATTCAAATTGAAACGGAAAGACACGATCTATGGGCAATACTTTATGCATGCGTGACCTCCCTTTTCCGCCAGATGTCCGAATTGGCGGTATGCATGGGTAATATCGTATTGTGGGTAACATGAGTCATCCGATACTAACAGAACCACTGATTAGATATACTTTTGACCACACAAGTATTAACAATGACATGACTTTTTTGTTACAAAGAGTACACTTGCAAGTAAATCCTTTAAACATTATACTTTTATCATGTTATCGAAGGTCAATATTTTGTGAAAAATTATAATATTGGTATTAACATTTAATTTCAAATAAGCAAAAAATAAACTTAATATGTCATTGAAATTGTACGAACAGTAATAAGTTTCCAATGCACTTATAACTTTACTCTTAAAAGAACACTAAAACCTTTCTAAACTTTTTAACGTTAAAACAAATAAATTATCCATATTGTTACGTGCACAAGTTATTGCTCATGAGTTAAAACGAATGAAGAATGAAAACTTAAAATAAATTCGTTCGCATAATACATAACAAAATGTTGAACTTCAATGCATTTATTTTGAATGCATCATTATCATGTTCCCATATTACTTGACTTAATTTGCAATCTGATTTATATATAAAAAATAATATATATCTGATGAGTAATTCTAGTTAACAGCATACCGTAGGTATTATAATGTTGTAATTGGGTGTTCTCATTCTACAGATTTTCAGCGGTGATTCATTCCGAGTTTATCTCTAAGAAGGATGAGTTTATACTAAGAAAGTATGGCGTTGAAAACTATTAGGTTATTTTCAGTGGCACACTCACTGTCTGTTTCTTACCCTTCAGCTAATAATCAGTACAAACGCTTTTAAAAAAGATTTTAATCTTTGCTATAGATGTTTATATTCTACTTGCGTCTATACACGAACTCTTTTCGTGTTATGTGGAGTGATACTGTAGTAATACATTACTTACTTATGTATATATTACTCATCCCAAAAATATTTAGACTATTTTAACTCTCTTAAGTTTTAACCGCTTTGAGATTGCAGTAGATAAAATTGTCAAAAATTTATGATCAAAAGGGGTACAGTAATTAAAATTAATGTTTTCAGTGGTTCCTACTAAAGTGAAATAAATGCCTCCATTTTTAACCCTGGCGGTGGCATTGACCGCAATATTTGGGGATGGCCGCCAAAAAACCCAGCCTTATATTATCGTTGAGCACGCTAAGACAATGTACCAGTGGAGTTGGTTTAAACATCATACTGACAGAAACGTGAGAATAATTATAAGAATTAAAAATAATTCTCTGACCGACAGCTCCGAGAATAATAAAGCGTTGCGTCGGCGTGAACTGTCATTAGTAATTACATAAAAATGCCCGCATCCTATTGTTTGTAACCACCTTCACGAAAGAAAATTTATTTAAACAAAAATTATAACTTTCATGGCACGAACAAATACAAGTCGCTGGGTATAATTGGAACAATTTGCTAGCATTTGTTTCCTTTCCAATGTAAAATGGATATCCGGTATCATTAGGCAATTTTATTTTTCCATCGTAAGCACATACCCTTAACAAGACTTAAAAACATTTTCAACATATATGGAAATTATTAAATATTTTACCTGGTAATATATAGAGTATAAAAAAAAGGAAAAGTGTTTTAACAGAAATTCATAGGTGCAAAATAATCTATATAATTTTTCACCTTTCTGGGATTGTGTTTTTTCTTATTTAAATTTTTATTGAAACAACAAAGAAGTCCATATTTTGTGACTAAAATCATCAAGAGTCATCAAAATTGTAGTACTCTGTATAAAGACATTTAAACTAATGCATAAAAACAGAACAAAAAAATTACAGGCAACCAATTATGAATGTCCTCTTTGTCATTAGTTAAAGATGTTTAAAGTTCATTAAAATGTTTTGCGCAATGTTTCCTTGGAAACGGACGTCATCGCAAACATAATTTTTATTTTATCGATTAAAAAAACTTGATAATGATTTAAAGTTATAAAACAGATTCTCAGTTTATTTATGCAACGCTTAATTGTACTGTTTATTCCTTCTGAAGCGGTATTCACATCGTCGTGAAAACGGCAAACGCTCGAGAGATGTCGGCAAGTGCGTGATCTCTCTGTTTTTGTTACTCTTTAGTAAATTAAAAGGTATCGTATAAGAGAAAATGAGTAAGTCACTAGAGAATATGGTGAGTCAGTGAAACGTATAATGTATATGTATAAGTAAGTGTATAAGATTCCTATCACGTTGCAGACAACGTGGTTAGGTTAGTTCTATAATTATATATTAACACGACGTGCTCTAATCTCTTGTTATTTATGATTTTCTTATAAACATTATACGCTACTTGCGTGTTACAGGCGCTTTTGAATTGAAATATTTTTGATATCGCACGATCTATCACAAATTGGGTTCCCTAGACCTGTCCAAACAAGTTATCATTGGAATGTCTTGTTTCATACAGTATTAAGTTTTTTTTTTTATTTTCAACAGTTGGCATCAATTTAATTTTATCTTCAGTGACAAAAAAGCCGCACAAAGTAAAGCGGATTCGACTAGAACAAGGAAATTGGCTAGGCGGGTTCTTAAAATCCTACCAACAACCAGACTTAACCTCTCATGTGGAATTGCAACTGAGTACGGAAACTCTGTGTTACAAAGTAAGCGATAAACCACTGCGCCACTGACGCAGTCGAAAGTCACATGAACAATGCTGATATACATCACATGAAACAACAGCGTAACTAGTTCCTGCTCTGTAGTTGTACGTTTGTGCTTCAAAGAAATTTGACACACTTTGATTTTGTCAAATGGAAACATCGATAAAGGTACTCTTTATTAGTGTTTAAAGATTTTCTTATTAGAATATTAACATTGAATTCATTGGTATATATTTATATATTAGCGCATTTGCCAACGTTGAAAAAATATAACACGTTGATAAGAATTATTTTCTGTCCCCCTTTAAAGCGTGTCTATTCTGGACAAAAATGGCGCGCATTCCCCGTCGGTCGGGCGTTGCCGGTTTTTTTTTTTACTTTTATTGTGATCCCGCTTTAGCTTGTCGCTGCCGAGGGGTTGTATACCTCTGCACTGTTTAATAATACAAGCGCGTCGATGTTGCCAGATGAGGATTCTCTTCCGTTACTTCGGTATAATACATGAACAATATTGGCTTCTAAAAATATTTAAATTGTATCATTTTAATAATTTAAATTATTTATTTTTGTTGAAGATGAATGCTAGAATAAGAATAATGAATTACCACCGGGCGTTATTAAAAAAATAACAAGAAAAACCTCTGGTACAGCGACTAATAAAAAAAAAAAACAATTACATTTGAAATGTTTTTAGGTTTCGATATTTGAACAAAACTTCTTTTCATTATCAAAATTGTAGGCATTTAGATATCATAATGTTGTTTAATAATTTTTGAAATGAATAAAGTTATATGAGAATATTCGTAATGTTCAAGAAAACTCACAAGTACGTGCATACGTCTTAATGTGTTAAATAGACGAGTATAACAAATTTTAAGTTGTTTTTAAATATGTAAGTCGGTTTGCTTTAAGAGAAAGTTTATTCTTATTTATTCAAAATTTAAATTTCTTTTCCTGACTCTGAATTATTATTAATCCATATAAATGAAAACGTTAAAAATGTAAGTTTCTTTGTGTTCCATTTTACGAATTATAAAAGGGGCACGAAATAATTTTTTTTCTTCGTCTTCCCATGCGCACGCATCGCGTTTAATCTTCAGAGTAGATTTCGATACACTATACCTGCGTATACTTTGAAATATTTTTTATGGATCTTTTAAAAAATAAGGGGCCGGTAACTTTATTCTTATGTGTAACTTGATGTTAACGTGTCGTATAAACTTAACGGCAACAGCTATATTTTATAATTTCTTTTATTACATATAAATATGTAATTATGTTATAGTCGTATAGTATGTAACGGAAAGATTTCTTTTTAAAGTATTATAGAAAATATCTGCCAATAAATTGATTCAATTTAGTAAAATTAAAAATCTATATAATACAGTTATTACAACACTAAGCTTTCTCTGTATCTAGAACAGGCTTCCGTAAATGGTCGTCACTTCGCTTCAGTGAAAGTCGCTTGCAGAAATACGTTACTTAATCCTTAGAATAGCTTAAGACTTTGTTACAAAAAGCAGCTTGAATAAAGGAAAACACACGTTGGGTTAAATGCACACAATAATAACCTCTTGGTGCATACGTTATTGATTATATTTGTTGGCCATGCTTCATTGTGTTTGTATGTAGTAATTAATGGTTATAATATGGTTTATTATTGCTACAGAGTAAAGACTGACGTTACATAGCTTGGCTTCAATTAAACGTTTGACTTTCACTCTACTTTTACCGTCGACCTAGATAAATCAGTGTTTGAAAGTTTTTATGTGTATTCATTGTCAAATAAATAGGTTTAAGCTGTTTCACTATGTTATGTTTATTAATTATATAAAAACTGGCTACAAATTAATCACTATGAAATACTATATGAATGTTTTGTTTATTAAGGTATATCAATGATAACATTTTAGTAATAAAAAAAAATTACTAAAATCTCTATTAGGTATTTCGTTTAAGATTTTCGTTTGTGGATATGCATAGCGTTTACAACAATACTCGAATAACGGATTCGACTAATCGATCTTAGACTCGCAAGACGCCAATCATTATAACCAATACGTTTATCATCATTATAAAACGTAATTGTACAGTATACAAATATTTATCACATATAATCTACAATTGAATTCAATATTGTTATACTATGATTTTTCAAAAATAAATATTTAAGAAATACAGTATCAGCAAGTGCTTATAGATAATAATTTAGGCCTATTTATGAACAATTTTTAACAATTCGAATTACGTAATATTTTCTCCTTAATGTGATGTCTGTCAGATGTGGCGAGTGTACAAGGAACACCTTATCATCACATTTTATAGCACGTCCGTTGACGTATTCAAAACGTTCGCACGTAATTTTGTATTCAAACGATTCAAAGTAAGGATGCTGGTTCACGAACCTCTAGGTTATAGTTCTCGTTAAATACGATACAGTATTTAGTATAAGTACCTGCTTTTTTTTTATGTACTCCTACAAAAAAGAGTTTTTGTATAAGAGACGAATACCTCCATTGTATATACTACATATGACCAGTTTGGCAATATTGAGGAGAAAAATTAAATAGTACTTAAAATGTTTTTTTGCTTACAACCTATATAAATATTCATAATACGCTTACGAATATTATTAAAGATCTTTTAATTATGTTACCAATAATTTTATTTCTACATTATTATCTATTGTAGCACTAAATCTACCGTAAATAGGATCGTTTAGTAATGAAAAAGGTTATATATATAACATTGGTTATCTTCTCTTTGTCATCTAAGCATTTTACTTCTTTAACTAAAATAATGTTAACTATTGAATTAATTTTATAATATGAACTAATTCCTCGATAATCGATGCTTTGTGGTAGGCCTATTGTAAGCATAATATTTGGCGTACTGCTCAGTCTGGTCAGGATTTATGATGATAGCATTCTGATGACAAGATTAGACGAGATTTATGCGCTTTCTGTTCAACAAGATCTATCAAAATCATCTGAATTATAAAGTGACACTCTATTTACCATATTCCGTCCGGCCTAATGGCTTTTATCTGTCGACGTAGGAGAACAGAGAGTGACGTCACTTAACAATATCAATATTGTTTCTGATTGTATAGAAAGTGAAATAATATTATAAATAAACCCGAACAAAAGACATTAATTAATTCAAAGTTATTAACGTGAAAGTGACGCATGATGGGAACTAGAATATTCGTTAGAAGATTTTATTTCATAATACTCAAACGGCAAAACTAATTTTTTGAATTATAGCCAAGTCGATTGATTCTTCTTTCAAACAAAAAAAAAATAAAAAGAAACCAGTTTTCATGGGAGCATGCCACATACAGACAAAATGCTTTCGTCCTTTAATCGTTTTCAATTCACATTAGTGATGTTGTTTACATAGTGCTAGGGTTTTTAAACCCAAAAGCACGTAGAAACATTAAGACATTAGAACGCTTATGGGACTCTTTTCAAGCATATGATTCTAGCTTTCCGTCGCTCTGTACTCTTCTACTCCAAAGTTAAAACATTAATAGCTCGCAGCCAACAGTTCCGAGTCGAGATCGAGATAGCCGTAAGTGCTACGAAAGGCTGACAACGCAGAATAGTAATAAAACTTACAAAGGTCAACTTAAATTAAAAAATAAACTATTTTGACGCTGATATTTCTTAACACTATCCCCTAATAAATAAACGTTTTGTGATAAAGAATCATCGCAATATTCGCACACGTGTTCGCCCCATAAAACTGGAGCCAAACCAAAGTCGCTTACAGAACAAACAGACCACCGACGTTGGCAGCGTCCTAACTTTTTGGTTTAAAGGTTTGGCTTACGTTCAACTCTTTGGATGAATCTATAGACCACAGCATTATTTACATTTTATTCCCCGTTATCCTTCGCCAATATTTTGAGACGTAAATTTTTCCATTCGCTAGCCATAGAATTTTTTGCGTTGAAAATTGGCGTATCGAAAGGCCGTAAATTTTAAAATTCCGAAACGAACAGGTTAATATTGAAACATTCAGTTTTTTCATTTAACGGAACATTAATAAATCAGGTAAATTAAATCCTAAACACTGTTTTTGTCTATAGTTCCGAATATATGTTATAGTTAGAAATAATAGTTTGCATCTATATTGCGGAATTTGATGTATTTTTTTTTGTTATTGTTAATTGATATTATTTTTAAAAGAGAAAAAGAAAAATTCATATATTTATTTTTAATGTTTACATAACTATGTAATGGAAAATATACTCAATGCCCATACAGCAGTTTTAAGTATTTAAAAAAAAATGTTAAAGATAGCCAATCTACATGGACATTTTAAAAGTTGGCTATTGTCATGCGCGACGTCACAATCAAGACTATGACGTCCCCACTTAGACTATGACGTCCATACAACATACATTTCTTATACTACTAACATATTCCTACTATGTTTACTTGAATTTTCATTCGCTTGTAACGATTGCTACGAATATCAATTATTTTCCGGTCCTTATAAAAATATTTATACATTATCATATCAATAAAAGTATAACTCTAAAATAAAGTCCATCTTCAATTATTTTCGAATATTCTGTTATTTTTAATAATTCAATATAAAGGGGGATATCGATAGGTTGGTTGTAATTAAGAGTTATCGTTTACATCACGTCGGTCACGTGCGTTGTACCGTTCTTTTACAATCACCATTGTTTAGCAATGTTTTTAATTAGCTTCAGATTTCCAAACACAATGCAAGCGCCTAACAGGCCTTTGTTAATATAACGTATAGTATCCGACCATATTCCTTATATACTATCTCGTTCGACTTCTTTTTTTGTTTAAGAAATTTTTCTCCAACAAAAAAATTAATTATTGTCATGTCTATTTATATTTTAAAAGAAGAATTGTTAGGTGCATAATCTTTTACATACTATCACCTATCACTCATACGTACGGCCAGCTATCTTTCATTCGTAATTAGTTTATGCTTAAAGAAATTTGAGCACTAAAAGTAAGAGACAATTACATAGCTGCTTCTCTATGTTTGTTGATGCTGAAATCTTCAAAATAATTCTAACTCTAATCGTTTAAGCAATGAGCCGCAGTCTCTTATAGCTATGAGTGTACAACTACGAAGTTCCATGCTATAATCAAAAAGAAACGAAACAGTTTCGATTATGTAATTTCCAACAATACCGTGCCAAGAAAAAACTCACGCGTAATCTATTTATGTAAATCTATAACTAATCGTCACCTTGAACAGGTTGCATTGATTGTGCGTAACACGAAACGGCTAGCTGCACTTGCACGCAGAATTGCAGAACCGCGGAGTCAGTATGCGCCACACGGACGATCCGCATCTTGGGCGTAAGAAGGTTACACGTGTAAGTTTTAAATCGTCGATTTCGCATATTTTAATAGACTGGCGCCAGTGCTTAGCGGTGTCGAGTAAACGAAATGAGTTTCTTTGTATAGCGATATTTAAATTTAGAATGTTGTACTAACCTGCCAGAGCTATCGAATGTTGCGAACTTAACCTTTTAGATCAAGTCTCAATGTCAGAGGAAGAAGAAAAAGTCAATATTAATGTGTTTAGCTTGTTTCTGTGGTATCTGGTTAATTTTCTACGATTGAGGCAACGAGTAAAAGTCGTGGAGATAAAAATGTTCAAGGTAATATGCATTGTAAAACTCGATTTGAAGCATATGGTGTTGTGAGAAAAGCACCAGAAGTGAATAAGTTAATATTAAATTTAAGATGAACGTTCAATGTGTTTATAGTGACACATAACTTCAGATTTTCGTTAATTAAATTAAAATTTACCTGTGGGTACTTAAAGAGATAAAAAAAATGTTGCTATGCATAATACGATAAGCGAAAGACTTTAAAAGGTTGTACGATTATGTGACATACGAATTAAACTGTTATCCATAACATGTGATCAAATAAGATGACATTCGCAGTAACGATTGTGTTTAAAAACCTTAACGCTTCTGATTTATGACCAGACGTTTACAACAGTTGTTTGATATCATGAAATTATTACCGTTATTTAGACTTACAACAGTATAACTGTCTTTAACACTATCATCGCTGTTTTTATAAGTACAAATAACAAAAATTCTTCGAAGAAGAGTAATAGTTTAAAAAAAAATACATTTTTCTGAGACATTTATAAGAAAAACACACTTTGAACAATAATTTATTTTCGCTTCCTTTTATAATGTTTATAAATTATTAAAAATAAGATAATGCCAACAGGCTATTTACAATTCAAGTCGTGCAATAAAACAATCGTGTCTCTGTTCCAAAATATACAGTTAAGTGCTTTAAACGATTTAAAAGGAAATTAAATAGACAAGCAAGGTCCGTCTGGCATGTTTAAAAATGCCAAACGCGCGTTTTGCGAATATTGTGCTGGGGTCGCGGACTTCCGCGTCTCTTCCGTTCGCAGACGCCATATGGCAAGATAACATATTACACAGGACAATCTTTTTCCAATGCGTTGTTTTCTTAAAACCAAAAAAGACTAAGAGTATTTTACTTTTTTTATCGACTATGGGCTATCTCTTAACCCAAATATCACCGGATGTTAAGTGATAATGAGGCCGTAGATGGTGAAGCGTGATGGCCTAGAAACGCCTTGACTCTTATATGTATGTCCGCCGAAACAAATCAATGGTGTTATAGCGGCACATTGGCATTGAAGACGGATTCACAAAACCTTTCCACCATCCAGACTCCACTACTCCTTTGTCCCGGAAATAGAACCCGGGACAACCACGTTACTAGGGAAATGGGTAAAGCATTACGCGACGAAAGCATTAAACAGTTTTGGCTGTATCGATTTCAATACTTTGCCTGTCCATTAGGAAAGAAAAAGTTTCGTTATTTTTAGGGTTCGAGTTTCGAATGGGGACGAGCCGGTTACGGATTCCCAGTTACTCACGTCATTACGCTTTAGCGTAAATTAGGTATGGCAACATCCCACAATTTGTCCCGCATTTCAATATATCATCCAAGACTGAAAAAAGCGCCAGGATGTCGCAATTAGTTAATAAATAAGACTAAAAAAACTTTAACAAATAATTTACATTTTTTTATATTATTTATATCTTTTTATAT
>DWQX01001540.1:0-27225 GCA_018245475.1 Pharmacophagus antenor | reverse complement strand
CACTTCAAGGTAAATAGACACCCACTTATAATTAATTTTTGTACCGTAAATATTACATGTGGGTACTAAAACATGATCCCGATTATTATGGTAAATTAATATTTTATTAAAAGTTCTATATTGACACCACAGAAAGGACAGACATTAACAACTTTCATAAAATATTAATTTACCATAATATGGTAGCAGAGCGTGCTTACACACAAAGAAAAGGCATTGACTACGAAAAGACATTTAGTCCTGTTGCCAAATTGGCTACAATACGTTTAAAATGCATTGCTGCAAATTAAGAACTAACGCTAACACAATACAAGATGTCAACAGCTTTTCTGAATGGATTGTTATCTGAAGAAATCTTCGTGAAACATTCTGAGGGTTATAATGATGTTTCAAATAACGTATGCAAGCTGATGAGAAGCCTTTATGGTTTAAAACGAGCGCCACGGTACTGGAACAAATGCATCGTTGACTACCTAACAACTATTAACTTCAAGCAATGTGATAATGATAACTGTCTGTTTATACGAAACACCAGGAATTCTAATAATATATTGGCGTTGTATGTTGATGATAGTCTCGTTGCTTCAAGTAATCCACAATAATCAAAAAGATTAATGAAGGAGCTGACACATTCCAAAATAAACATCAAACCAGAGACCTACTTTCTTAGTCTCAAGTTTGATGTTTATTTTAGAACAGTCTAATGTTAAGCTTTCTCACTGAAAAGCTCTTAATATGTTTCGGGATGAGTGACTGTAATGCAGTTAAAATGCCTATTGTCAAAAAAGATTGAAGAGTCAAGAGAATGATGCCACCACAGGATGTTCAAGGTCTGGGATTTTATGCTTATATTCAGGAGCAACAACTTCTTGATGCAATCGTAGACAAACTTGTGTTGCCATATCCAGCACAGAAACTGAACTGTTAGGTCTTGAGGTTTTGGAGTATTTATATTTGAATAATCTTCTGCGAAATATAAGTTTATCGTAGACCAATGGTCATGAGATATTATTCGCGTCTAAAGTTTGTTATAGTAAAATATTGCATATTTTACTTGAGATTGCAACAGGATGTGATCAAGTTTTACCTAAAATATTTATAAATTATATTTTATCGATGTTTTCATAGCATACAAAAGTATCTCTATCAATCAAACATTAAAGTTACGTACATATATATAGTGCTATTATGTATAATAGTCAAATTTAAAACAACTTTAGATCTTGCGTAAATATTTTGTTCACTGTAATAATTTGGTGAACATTAAATAACAGATATTTTTAAACTCTGTTATACTTTATCACTCATAATAAGATGTTGTCGGATAATTATGGATTATGATCTCAATTACACGGCCCCATTTAAAAGTATAGAAAATATAACGGAAGCAAAATTAATAATAATAAATGTTGGGATTCAATGAGATCTGGTTACTTTATCAACTTTCTATTAAGAATACGTTGAAAATGTTTTGTAGTTTTATTAATATGCAGATTATTATGAAATGTAATCGTAATTTCAATCAGAAAAAAATTATTTATTATTTATTACTTATTCATCCGTGATTTTTTAAACAAACGCGTGTATTGTTCCATTTTTGAAAAAATTCGGTTTGTTTCCGTGCGGTGGCTCCAACCACAAAGTCAATAGTTCATTTATATATATGTGGTGAGCTTCAAAGGAAATTTTGTCTTTACTGTAATATGCCTTTATATTACTCGAAATTATTAAATTGGTAAAAATTTTGAATAAATAAAAGGCTCTTATATTTTGCGACGTGTTATTGATAATAATTTGGTCGAGTTAATTATACAGTAATAATCTATTTTGTAATACTGAAACTGAAACATAAAAATTATATATTTTAAGATGTATAATCGATCAAGTTATTTTTCATATTTTAACAGACATTTCAGAAAAAATTGATGTCATTTTTGTGTATGAAGATAAAAAGTGGTTGAATTATTAAAAAAATTAAATAAATAAAACGGTTAATGTTGATAGAAAAAACGATTTCATCAAGTATTGGACATCTGAAAATGAATACCATTTTCATTTAATAAAACTTCAAAAGTGAGATAAGTTTAAATTTGGTAATTTAAATAGATTCGAAATAAACTTAATGAAATTATATTTTTAAATTTTTGTCCATGCATTCAAATCATTGTCAAATCATTGTCAAATTGACGATAATTTTAATTTTAGCTCGTACATTATATCGTTTTTCAAAACACGATGAACGTCTAATATTATCTTATGTGTGTTATAATAACTAATTCTACCTTTAACTCTCCAATTTGTGCGGACAAGTTTTTCCTATTTTTTATTTCGATTGCATTTGTTGAAGTTAGTCAAATTTTTGACTATTTCCGTGGCGCAGTGGTTTACCGCTTGCCTTGTAACGCGAGGTACCGGATTCGATTACCATGCTAAAGGAGTAGTGGAGTCTGGATGGTGTTAGAGTTTTTCGAACCCGTCTGGTTAGCAACCACCCTCAATGTCACTTAACTGCAGGTGAAATCGGCATCAAGTTTTAGTTAATAAAAAGTTTAGTTTAGTTAATAAAAAAAGTTTAATGTATTCTAACGTTCGTATGTTAAATTACTTGTCAGATGTACAGGTTTAACGTCTATTTCACGGTAAAAAGATGGTGCATTTAAATTTTGAGTTCAATTACTATGTAATCGAATTTCAGCTCGAAATTGACTGCGTGTGTCTGATGGTTAGTGCGCTAACACTACATGTTTTCCTCTATTCAGGTCAATACTCTACTATCTGTATTGCGTACACTCGATTTCAATTATATTAACAATTATCAATTTTTGAATGAAAAGCAGTTTTACGTAGATTTTACCTTCATAAAGAAAAAAATATTATTTCAAATACGAATTAATAAAAGTTAAATTGAAATTGAATTTACAAAGAAAAAAAAACAATTAAAAGATTAAGGAAGTGTATTTTCTTGAAGAAAGTATACATATATACATACAAATTATACAACTACTTCTTATATATTTGTATACTTTGTAAAACTTTAATACTGTTAGTAATAAATGAAAATGTATGTAAATATAATAAATGAAAATTTGAATGTCTTTGCGGCTTTTCAGGTTCTATTCTCAGGCTACACGGCTAGTCAATATTCTCAATGTCAACTATTACAGCATTGCTGCGTTCAGATGAGTTCACGTGAGCCAGAGTATTCTGGTTGTCCGCGCTTTGACATCAACGGTGTCATTGTAACTTAACATCATGTAAACTCAGGTCATGTGTTTCAGGTAATAGTCGCTAATGCGCCGTATTACTTGTATAGGCATTGCGAATCTTAGAAAGATATATTTTTCGTTATCTCTAGTAATTAAATAGGTGAATTTCGACACAAAGTAACATAGACAAGTATTTTCCCATATTCAGTGCTCCAGCTTGTTTGCAATTTTCAATCTATACACTACCAGCCAAGCATTTTTGAAGCCGCAAAATTATTCTCGCTTACTCCCAACGTCAACAGCTTATCAAAATTTATTGTTCCGGTTAATATTAGTACCTTGGAGAGCAAGTATTTAAGATAAAGAATTTCTAATAATGTATTATGAGCATCTAATGTACTATCCAAAATGTATATTATATTTACCTATAGTCTGTTGATAGAAAAAACTAGACAAAAATTGGTTTTAAAGTCTAAGATAAATGGTAATAAAAATTTAAAAATTTTAATTAGCGTGGGACATAAAAATAAATATGTGATCAATTTAACAACGTACACTTTATAAAATATTATAGTAAAAAGGAAATAATAAAAGTTATTGCAGTCAGTGACGGAATAAGTTTTGATAACTCGGAAAACTAATCTCATTACATAATTCTCTAATTTCCTTTAATACCTAAAGTATGATGTGAGCTTCAACTACCGTAAAACAAATTCGACGTTGGATTTATTAACTGAATGACCTGAAATTCTCGAAGTCGATATTTGTTTCGCCGTTATTTATAGAGTGGAATATTGATTAGAATATAAATTAAAAAGTGGCTCATTCAATCGTTCTAGTTTGTGTAAATTTTCTATTATTATTAAATTAATGTACGTAATTATTAAATTTTTAAATGTCGTTGGCAAATCTGAACGAATAAATAAATATGAAAACCTTTGTCGACAAATTATTTACAAATGTTCATAATATTCACAACCCTAAACCTGATAAGCCAGTTAAATTTCATTCATAGATTTATAGTTTCTTAAGCGTAGTTTAAAATATAGTTAGCATAAATTGCCAGTTCTTATTTTTACTCTTAATAAGAATTATCAAAACTGTCACCATGTAGTCTTTTATAGTGTATTATGCATTATTTTTTGGTTCCCTATCGGAAATGCCGAGTGACCCTACTACGCATGTCAATTTTCCATTATTAAGTTTATTATATTATTATAGTAATTATTATATATACGAATAAAAATAAACAAGTCTATAAGCTTTAATATTACTCGAAATTCGTCTTACTTTAAACAGAATAGTAATCATCAAAATAATAAACAATTGGCGGTTTCTTAAATACAGTGACAAAGAATACAAGAATCGCTTGTTCCTTAAATGATCAAACAACATAAATAAAAAAATGCCCTCAACCTGAATATTGAAGAATACATACGCTAGAGTCTAGAGAATATAATTGAAATGGCTGTTGTAAGACTTAAAGTGTAGCTGTTTCAGCATTTTTATCAATATCTTTTACACGCTTTGTTAAAAGGCTTTTTGATTGATAGTTACCATGTTATACGTTTAAATAAATGGTATCAAATACTAATAATGGATATGAGGCTATGAGGAGAAAACCGACATTATACAATGTTTATTTCTACCATATCGTAAAATATTTAAAAAAATAAAATGATTTCACCAGTCTCTTCGAAGTGTGTTCAAAAATGATTGTGTGAGACCTAACGTTATATCCCTTATTCCCCCTTTTAATTAAAACAGAGAAGAGATAGTTTTCGTTTTCGGAGATAATATTGTCTATACTACAATTTTATTACCTTTCTATACCATATTTATTATAGGTTAAATTAGCAGATGAAAGTTCTTTTTTATTTTATATGTGTTTTATCTAGTCTATTCTTATATTGTTAAAAATCCTTTTAAAGAGACCCCTTTAAATAAATTACTAAAAATACTCAGATAACTTTCTGCTTGTATTGTAATAAGTAAAAGAAATCTACAAAACAGCTGGCATGCTGGCGCGACCTTTCAATTTTTTTTTACTTTATAATGAATTCTTGACTTTTCAAAGAGAATTTCTCCAACATAGCCTCCGACACTTTAGCTTTTCCTTTCTAAACATCTCGAAAATCACATTCATGGAATTGTTTTTCTGTAGACATCTCAGCTATTATTCAATCAGATGAAGGATAAATCATTGTTCGGTAAAAAAAAATATTAATAGTTATCAATACCAAACTGCTAATAAATTTAAATAAACAATATCTATATCAAAGCTTTTGGGTAAACTACATTATATAGTAATACTGCTTATGAAGGAAAAATGTAACACATTACATATGTAAAATTACAACAATATGGTTGATTTTCTTACGTTTGATGTTTTCTTTGTTCATTTACTACATTTTTTTTCAAAGCTACAGAAAATATACGTAATTAAATAAAAACAAATTTTAAAAGCAATGTGAAAAATTAGAAAATTAATTGATTGCGAATGGGCCTATAAGACAAATTCGAGCACTTAAATACCAGGTCACTCAGAAAGTATTGTGAGAAAAAGTTTTTATGTATGTGACGCTGGCTAGTTATAATTTATATAAAAATATGATAACTTATAAGTCAAAATAGGTACTTATTCACGGATGAAGACCCTTCTAAGGCAACCGTGTATTGTTGGTATAGTAAATTTAAGCGCGATCTACTTACTCTGGGGGATGAAGAAATAAGTGGTTGCCCTATGACGGCTGTTACGGAAGAAACCGTGCTAGTAGTGAAAAATTTGATCTATGACAATATAGGAGTTACATACCAAGAGATTCAGCAAATACTGCAAGGAAGGCAGGAAGCCTTCGCGAGATTCTACACGTGCATCTTCGGATGCGGAGGATAGTTTCACGCTGGGTGCCGCACAACCCCACTGATGTTCAGAAGCAGGCAAGGGTGGAATGGTGGCATGATATGATAGACAAATTAGAAGCAGATTCGTCTCGGCGTATTTACAAAATCGTTATAGGTGTTGAATCCTGGATTTATCAATACGATCCAGGAACAAAGCGTCAGTCTACGGTTTGGGTGTTTCAAAACGAATCAACGCCTACCAAAGTAAAGTGATCTAGAAGCGGGGGGAAAATTTTGATCGCGAGCTTTTTCAATTTAACTGGCTACTTGGTGTCAATTCCTTTACGAAACCTAAGAAATATTAATGCCGTATGGTTTTCTACCAAATGCTTTGCAGACGTTTTCTTTATTGTGAGCAACAAGCGACCAAACACAGGGCTCTGCGGTCTACTGCTCTATCACGACAATGCGCCCGCCTACACCGCAATCAAAACGAGGGACTTCCTAGATAGCACACCGGTCAAACTCCTGGATCACCCTCCTTACAGCACTGACCTAGCACCGTGTGACTTCTTCTTATTCTCAAAAATAATAAAATCAGCTCAAAGGGATACAATTTTCGTCGCCGAATGATGCGCTCTCAGCGTTCGAGCAGGCTGTGAACGAGGTATTTGCGGCGGACTGAAAAAAGTGTTTCGAATACTGGTTCAGACGCTTGAAACTTTGTATAGAGGCTGGTAGAGAGTACTTTGAAAAGATGTAATAAAAATTTATTTACCTATAGAACATTTTTTTTAATGTTGCAAAACTTTCTGAGTGTCCCACGTACATGTTTACATGGCAAGTGAAGTAATTATTAGATATTTATCATGCTATACCTTGTTCGTGGATTTAAGATAAAGTTCCAATAAAAGCATTTTTACTGTACCCGGTGTTTTAAGCTTTCATGATTGTACGACCCCTGATACTTATATAATAATAAATCAGGGTAGTAAATATTTATTAATAGTAAATAAAGTGTCTTCTCAGTATATCTTAATAAAATTTGTTACCACTGTAAACACTTGAGGCTTAATGGCTCCATTTTAATTTATTTAGCTTCGAGAGAAGCCGGTGACGTTAACTTAATTGTAAATGAGTTAAGGCCACCTTCGGGAATATCGTTACTCGTGGCCGGGTTAAGTGAGCTATAAATAACGTGTTACCAAAACTTTTACGTACACGACAACTTGGTGTTAAGGTTACGCTATCGAACTGTCTATTAATAAGACTATTGATTGTATAGTAATTTACCTAAATATTAGGTTGAGGAAAAAGTCTCTTTGCATATAGTACGTATGAACTTGTAATAAAACCTCTTTGGCGTTTCCATTTGTTTCTGGCTGGTTTTGGTATCATTAACAATGTTTAATTTTTAAGAAGACAAATAAAAATTCAAATTAGGAAAATGTGTGATTTTCATTTATTTTTCTTTTGTTAAAATGAGTGAATCCAATGAAGAAATTCGATATATATCCGGAAATTTTTATATTAAATATGCACGTTGCTCTGATCGCCCTATTACGAACAAAATTGAAGCCATTTTTGAAAAAGTGGAGCAAGATTGGCATATTAGTAGTTACGATGTAGTTAGAGAACTGGAAATTGACCACAAAATGGTTTTGGCGCATTTGAAACAAACTGGGTACACAAAAAAGCTCGATATTTCGATGCCTTATGAGCTCACTGAAAGAAGCCTAATGAACTGTATACTCATTTGTAATTCAAAGGTAAACGGTCAGGTCAAAGGCCGGTCAGGCTTCACAGACTGTGGTGAAACCAGGGTTAACTCGCAACAAGGTGATGCTTATGTACGGTGGGATTCGAAGGGAATTATTTATTATGAGCTATTACCGCCAGGCCGGACTATCGATTCTGTACTGTATTGCGAACAACTGATGAGATTAAAGCAAAAAGTTGAGAGAAAGCCGCCGGAATTAATCAACAGTAGGGGTGTGGTTTTTCACCATGATATCGCTAGACCTCACACATTTTTAGCCACTCAGCAAAGATTACGAGAGTTTGACTGAGAGGTGTTAACGCATCCGCCGTATAGTGATGACCTTGCATCTTCAGATTTTCATTTGTTTCGGTTTCTGCAGAATTCCTTAGGCAATGTCAGGTTAACATCACGACAGGACTGCCAAAACCACTTGTCGCAGTTTTTTGATCAGAAGCTCCAAATTTTTTATAGCAATGGGATCACGTCCCTATCTACAAGATGGCAAAAAGTTATCTAACAAAATGTCACGTACATACTTTAGTCAATTAGAAATAAAGTTTATAAAAAAACCTTTTAAATTTTTATTTAAAATGCAAAGAAACTCTTTCCCCAACCTTTTATATAAATAAATAAATTTGATAAAATAATAGAATAAAAAAATTACACAATTGTTGTCACATTATCGCGTTGTTTCTGCAGTTCTTATATTTTTAACGTATTAAAAAATATTATTCCATATATCCTTCAAAAACTAATAATTTTGCCCAAATGAATGACTGGTAGGGAATGCCTTTAGAATTTTTGAATTTTGTAGGTGTCATTACAATTGCAATTATCAAAGTAAAATAAACGAGTTCGAAGTTAGGGATTATAACATTGGATAAAAATTTCGTGTAATGATCGGTCAAGATAGTTGCTGGTAGTTTTTTTATTGGTTATGGGCTAATACTTGTCCTCGTTTTCACTTGATGTTATATGACAATTAAGACGTAGATGGTGAATATGTGACGAGGCATACAATCTCGTACTCTGTCAGGTAGTGTATCAGTTAGGCTAGCGTCGTATTCCGGGAGAAGACACTGTCACTTATGCCTCTCAAATCTATGACTGCCAGAACCCAGCAATGCTATTATGACGGTAGATTGACCTAGAAAGATAGATAGAGCCAGGCGGATTTGTAAAGCCTCACCACCTCCACTACTTCTTTGGTTCAGGAAATTGATCCGGAACCACACAAAACACACAATGTTACAATACATAATGGTACATATTATGAACTACTGCGCCACGGAAACAGTCAAAATTTATTCTATTGAAGGATAAAGCGTGTGACCAGATAAAACTAACGTGTATTAAAAATGTCCTTAATTTCTTGAGTATCGTTAATGACATTTTATTAATTTTGAGAAACATCGAAACTGTTTGAATGTTTATTTTATTTTAAATTTTTGATGAGAATTGAGAATTTCGAAATAGTTTTATAAGCCAAAATAGGATGATTTTAGAAAAACTTAACTGCTTAAAATTATTTCAAATATGTTTTTTTTTATTATTTAAGTCCTAAGAAGTATGTATCTTTTATAATTGCTCTGTTTGAAATCTAGCGGGAATAGATCGCATCTCCCAGGAAACAGGCATATGAATTGTCCTATTAAAATTCTGTATATGCTTTCTTGCAAAATTTTAATTAGGTACATCTTTGTTGAAAGTTTCCTAGCATCGCGTAGCTAAAAATCTAATATACGAGTATATATTAAAAGTCGTATGGTATGAATGTGAGCAGTAAAAGTTTCCAATTTTTCAATCATTATTTACTAGGGGTTTAAAATATTGTAAATAATTCATCTTCCCTTTATCGGCTGCTTAATTTTTCGATTAAAGCAAACATTAGATGACAAATAATTGAAGATTACGTTTATTTTATAAAGAGCATCAGAATTAGAAGTAAAACTTAAAAAAAATATAATATTCTTTAAAAAAATTACATTTAATCACATATATTATTGTATAATCATAAATCATATTGACACAATGCTGTCTCACTAAGAAGCAATACCGTTTGAGTATGTAATTAAAACTTGCCTTTTTGCTACTGACAGTATAATTTATATTGTATTGAAATTATTTATTTAATCTGTGCACAGTGAGAAATAATATTCATTGAATCTATGTAGTCTGAATACAAGCCTCCTTTATTATTTTCTCTTTTTAAACTTATTATTACAAAATGTAACGTGATATGCAAAACATTCTGTTATTTATTATTCTCTACAATATATGAAAAGTGCTATTTTTAATTATATTAAGTATTAAATTGTAAAATATAGGAAAATACTCTATGAATGAAATACAATCTATATATATTTGGTGTAGTAAATTCAAGAAGCAATAAGAGAAGCCATCTTTTTTTTATTTACGGCCTATAAAATATTTTCCTAGCAATATCATTTATAACTAATGCGTAGTTTTTTATGCGGAAAACTAAAATAATACAAAAGACGATTTAAAGAACCATAATTGCATTAATGTGTTTTTTTTAATTGTTAAAAGTTTATGATTACAGGCTTGTTACTACCAAGGTCGTAGTTTTGCCCCAAATTTATAATAATCAATTGCCAATTAAAATTTTGTTTATTGTAATAAAGGTTCTTTATATGTTCATTACTGTCTATACTCATTTTGGATGTTCTTATCACAAAGAGGTGAACTGAAACCAATATAGGGCTATTAATTACTAAATATAATATATAATATACTATATGACGAGTTGGCGGATTCGATAAAATTATATTAGCATTCAAAAATCAGGCTGTTCTTCATTCAAAGTTAAAAAATAGACAATCGAAACTCCATTGTACAACACCAATCAGACAGTATGAAAAAAAAATCTTTATTATTGAAGCTTCAATATTTTTTTCAACAACACGAATTTCGTTATTATAACAGAAAATAAAATCTGAGTGTCATTATTTTACAATAAAAAATCTGTTGACGTATATAAGATTATCAGCGACATAAGTAACATTACGTTTAAAAAGAACATTATGACCTTTGTCAGTAATTTTGGCAACTAAAATTAAATTACTTTCTTAAATTGGGAAAGTACAAAGTATCGCGAAGCAGAATTTGACGTTTGTCTTGATCATTTGAAGCTACGAAATGAATATCACTCTTGCCATTGACATCTGTCGACAGATTACTAGCTATGTTCACTTTTGCAGTATACGGAAAAACGTCTTTACCAAAAATTTCAGGATCTTTGCAAAGATGAGATGTGCACCCCCTATCTAAAATAAAAGAATTGCCCATTAAGTTATTTGGTAAATCTCTACAATTAAACATTCCATAATTGTCTTGTTCTTTAGTTACACATCCTATCTCATGATTTTTCTTCTTTACTTTGCAATCACCGTAAACTCTATAAAATTTTGTATTTAATTACAGTTATCTTTCGCACTTAGATTACTAAATAAGTCCCTTTATTGTATTGTAAGCGTCCCTGATTACGTTGTAACTGTATGAGAATGTCTCCAGCTTTAATGACTGCAATAATTTTGGTTGTAATCGGCTGTATGTTGTTTTGTAGTCACCTTGGGATTCGGCCTCGATTTTAATCATGGTCTCTAGGCTCGCAATTCAATGTATGAAATATATAATATATATTATATATATATGATGTTGATGAAAAGGTAATTAGAGTAAGATGTTAAGTAACAATGCGAACATAATGATGAAGCGTGCGTATGCACAATACTCGGGCTTTCGAATACAGCTAAGTTGTTATAGCGGCAAATTGATATTGAGAGTTGTAGCTAATCAGGCAGGTTCCAAAAAATCTTACTACCTGCCAGACTCTACAACTAGTGGCCCGGAAACGAACTCAGATGAGCCGTAAATCGCTCTGCAAAGGAGGCAGTTAAAAAGTTTCTTACTCACAGGTACGCTACTAATCTGTACATACATATTTAATGTACAAAAATTAGTTTACAAGTTTTAATTTAAGTTCGTATATGTATTTTCGTAGACGTAAAGAATATATAAAAACATTTTTTTTCGACTACTATCTTCTAAAGCTAAAAAAAGAATTATATTTTACTAATAATTTAAGTAGATTCATAAAAAAGTATCTACTCTAAATATAAGCTCATAGTTTACATTGTAATAATTTCTAAATAATCGCCTATATATCTCTTTGTCTGTCTTGGGACCTGACATAGATTCAAGTTCGCTCCAGTTTATATAAGAATGCCCAGTTATCTATTTAGGTACGGACTTTTACACTTTTTGTTTTTTCTCTGAAAGAGTAATACATTTATGCTATTGATTTTTTAAACATTTGTATTTTAGTTAAAGAAAATTAAAGGTTTTCAGTTTTAATAATGTAAAAATATGTCACATTATTAACCTATTTTTTTTTGCTTGATTTTGGTACCTAAATGGTTGTGTACTACAATATCGTTAGTCTTATCGAAAGAGTGAACAATGAAGTTTAACAAGCTGGAACGAATATTGTCCTGTCTCTAGTCAAAGCATGAATTTTATGTTACTTAACTTTTAACGTATGCTAGTTGCATAGTAAATAGAACTGTATTCTTGCCATATAGCAATCATTTTCCGAATAATTTTGGTAAAACGTCATTCCACTTATATTCTACCATAGTTAGCCATAATTGTAATTTTATTTTGGATAAATTAATGTTCTTACTTTGGTTCGGTTGAAAATAAATATTTGATGACCCTTTGCATATATTAAGCCCTGAAAGGTAGGGGTATTATTTACCGAGTTTTTGACATAATTTTTTAAGAATTACATATTATAACAACTTTAACTCTAACGTATTTCTGCTTCTGAATAAGTATAAATTATGAATAATAAACAATAACAACTAGTTTATAGAATATTACAACCAAATCGATTATATATTTAATATCGGAGATCGTCTGATTCAAACAGAAGTCGTCTTATTTGACATTAATAGTAAACTGAGAAAAATAAGGAGAGTAAAAACAGTGTTTTTTTCGATTTGTCCATGTTTAGATTACCATGACCTATATCTTGACTTAAATATTAAAAATTAGTATTGTTGTAGGGAAAAATTCTTAATTAATTTTTTACCCTAGTGTCACAATCTATTTCAGCACAGAAACTAAAAAGTGTTCGATTTAATTAAGTCGCTAGTTGAAAGCGATAGTGGGACTTCTGATTATCTCAAGATCAACGACGACTCGTTTGATTTTGTGTCGTTAAATGTATAATATTTTCCAAACTGTATAGCAACTATTTACATAGTGATATGGAGTTATGGCCAATATATATAACGAACAAATGTAAATGCGTACTTTCGTAAATTTTCTTGATTTATTTGTTTATTGATACCAAAGGATCAATGATTCATTAATGCGAACTTAAAAGGTCTTAATGTAGAACTAACCTTTTCAAAACGTATCGTTATTCTACAAGACCGGCGACATAAAGTAATTAGTAAAATATTATTGATTTTATTAACAATAATACATAGAAATGTTAGGGTATGTTTGAAGTATTTATTTTGTCTGTCGACAAAGTTAAATTAATTAATAAATTAACAGTAACTTAGAATATCATGTCATGAAGATAGTAAACATTATTTCGTCATTGAATGGATGCAGATAAATTATACCTATAATTTAAGTTTGAAAGTAGATAGTGTAATGTAGGTATGTACACGCAGTCTCGTCATTTTATCTAATACTTTAAAAAGAGAAATTGCTATAGGTTATTTAAATTATATATTATTTGATAAAAATGTAACAAAAATTTAAAAATTACATAAATGTAGTGCAAATAATAGCAATACTCCTATTACTTTTTACGCGGTGAAGTACACCCCTAGGCAGTAATTGCGCTCTGATGTACTTGGACAATTGCTAGACAAATATTACATTTCATGAATTCATGATAACACTAACAATCTCATTTATAATGTTATTCGAAGGCATGAATCTATTGAGTGAAATTCATAGCTTAAGTTATTCGTTACTTTAAAACTTAAATTTTAACATTTAAACCTGTCTATTATTTTTAAAAAATATTTCGTCATAATACATATTAAAGGTGGACAGATTACGTACCCGCAATCCATTATTGGTTCGAATTCCATTTAGGCGAAATATTTGTGCGAAACTCAAATTATTGGTTTTGCGGATCAGCACGAATTGCGACTGACTGATCTCGGGTATTTGGCCGGACGTTTAAGGGAGGAACCGCTGCGTGCTTCCGTGAATGTGCTCGACATCGGATATTAATATATATAAATTTATTGCTAATTCGTTAAGATTTCGAGAATAATAGTAAACAAATTTAAAAATATACTTGTATGTCAAATTTACTTCTTAAGGTAATTAATTTTTAAGCTAATTTTCGCATATTAAAAACCTTTCCTAATTTCAACATATTTGTATCGCATTTTGATCCTTTGCACGAAGCTCGCTAAATACAACAATTTTAAAAGTTGGTAGAAAAAAATATTATTATAAGCAGCTTGCCTTACATAACAAGAGAAACTATGTTATTTGGCAGCTGGTATACTCGTAGATTCTGAGGTGGTGACTATTTTGGTAGATGTATGTGTTGTATAATTTAATAACTTTAAATAACAATTTAGTACATCATCATCGATTGTCTCTGTATGCAGAACTCTCTGTCGAATAATAAGTAAATAAAAATTTCCATTTGTAGATAAAGTAGGCAAAAGAACTAGTGGTTGAAGTAATGGAAAGTACTGGAATCTTTTTAAAAATAAGGAGTTAAAAATCTGAAGTTAAAATTTGTCCAATATATTAAACAAAAGTGAAATACATCGAAGCTGTAACAGCGTAATGGTCAAGGTAATACCCCTATAAAAGAGGCAGAACAAAAATATTGTTTATTTTTTTGGGAAATCGGAAGAAAAAGTTTAAAATAAAAATTATTCTCTTAAAAACAAAAACATAACGAACGTTCTATAATTTTTTGAACTGAAAATATTTCAAAATTTCATAAGTTATATATATAGCATAAGGAACAATCTGCTTTTTGTTATGTAGTGGCCAGATTAATTTTGTTATTATAATTTTCTATCTTAACAGATTTTAATTTTTTTTTAATTTATTTATATAGTTTGTATTATCGGCCCCATTGTAACAATTAGTGTTTTAATTATTTGCCTTGTCATAAGTTAAAATGATAACGAAACGATTATACGCAGCCTGCTTTTCTATGCAGTTTTAAATAAATTGCGTCTTCTTATCTCTTACCGATGGTACGGAGATTACCCTTCAATGTCTTGAAGATTAATCGTCGCATAAACTTCATAATTTACCTTATTATTAAATTTATCTGATTGTGCTATTCGCTAACGCAAACTTTTTAAAGATTATTTTATTTAACGTTTTCATAAAAGACGACATTCGAAAAATTTCGCATATTCGAATGATTGAAATATAGACAAAAAAAAAATTATGAAACAAAGTGATTCAGGTTAATCGAGGGCTGCGACTTAATGGTAAATGTAATAAAAAATCAATGTAAACAAATCTTTATAACACTGTTATTTTTAATTATAAGAAACCGGAATTATAATTAATGTTTGCGACAAATATAATTGTATATTTCTTCACTGTAACGCTTTATTTTACCCAAAGGGCTGAATATATAGGTTTTATTATCATAAATGATTCCGGTTAGAGATATTTGGCGATACACCAAATTTTCGGATTCTGTCTTCATAGCCAAAATAGTGCTCATAATATATCCGTATCCTAACTTTACAAAAAAAAATCTGTTTAATTTAAGTCAAATTACATATCTTAATATCTATACAGCCTCTTCAGTTGTTCTTGCGGATAAAACACTCTGGGTTATATCAACATAGGTCTTAGATGTCAATTATAATTAATTTCTTAGACGCAGTCCAGCCGAATTCCGGCAATTGGTGATTTATATACGTCATTGATTATTCCACACACTTTACAATTAGAGGTATTTGTATTTCTAATGACATTTGACTTAATGAAATACCTTATTTTTTAGAGAAAATGAGGTATTTAATGTAATTTAATGTTACAGTGCATGTTTTAAATGTTTCAGAAATACGATGTTTTTTCTATTTTTAGCAAAACATTTAACGCATAAGAGTAATATGAACAAGGATTTATCAGTACTTAAAACCGGACCTTCCGCGCGCTATAAATTATATAACGTTGTGATTTAGAAACACGTATATGATTTCATGATAAACAAATTATTCTTTTGTATTTTTGTCGTGTTGTGTATCAAACATTTTTGTGCCATGCTATATAAGAAGTTACGTATAGCGATATGCGTTTGATATTTTTATTTTTTTATACCGCCTCTGGCAACATTGTTCTATATATTTTATTGCGAAACAAGAAAAATATGAATGTAATAATGCACAAAACTAATACAGATACGAAAAGAAAACCATAAAAATGTATCGGTAAATCTAATGTTAATATGATCAATTAAATGTTATATCTAACCTCGAGAATTTTAGAAGCGCATACGTGGTTTAAGAGATATGAATATCATATAATATTCACCGTGCTCTTAATTATTTTAACAGCGAGTTGCTGTATAGATCGCGATCTGTGGGCACGCGTATTTCGTTACGCAAAGCAGCGTTTAAAAGTTTGTTTTACGTTTACCCACTTTTGTTCTTTTTGAATCCGAAATTATGATTAATGGTGATAAAGATATGGATGAAGACATAAGCGATTTGGAATGGTTAAGGATGCAAAAATAGATCATAGAGGAAGAAAATTTAATGGAAACGAAGCGTTGCGAGGAGAATTTAAAGAGTGCAGAAAAAAGAAAACGTATAGAAACTGAAGTAAGAAGTGAAGATGACTTTATAACTGTCAATAAAAGACGGTTTAAACGGATAAGTGGAAAGCGAGTGGTGACTACGGCAGGAAACGATAATACGAATTCTTGTACATTTGATGACCCAGAACATCGCGAAGTCTGTGTTACATCCTTAGAAAAGTTACCAAAACAAATGGCATTTACAAGATTGCTTATATTCGAAAATATTACGAATATCATTAGGATTAAATATAAAAGTGAATATAAAGTACTTATCTCATTTATAAATAAACAGGATACTATAAATACTATTAAAATGACAAAAACTTATGTAGATGGGTTTTATATGTCAATTAAATAATAAACTATCCTTGTGTTATGGTGTTTTTAGAGGAGTTGATTTCGATTTATCAGAATAAGATATTATAAAAAATTTAAAATCTAGTGTCGAGGTAGTAGCAGTAAGGCGTAACGGCTAAATTAACATGGTAAATGGGTAGAGAATGAGTCAGTGCGCATTTGTATGCATATGCATATGACTGTCGATATAAAGCGGAGCCCTACGTATTTCCTTTTTCTCAATGTTCTGGATGCTAGAAGTTTGGCCACAGTTTTAAATACTGTCCCATCGAAATAAAACTATGCCCAAAGTGAGGAGATAAACATTAAAACTGTACATCTAATGATTTCAGATGCTTGAATTGTAAAGAAAACCACTTTGTGTTAGATAAAATGTGTCTTTTTCACTTAAAAGAAAAGAAAATAGGATAAATCATAAGTAAAAAACAATTAACTTACAGGAAAACTCTTCAGATAATGTTAGAACAAAGAAAAAGAGTACTCCATATCCGAGAATACTAATACAACCAATAATAAAACATTAAGTAGTGTAGCAAAACCACCTCAAACTATTTCAGGACAAATCGATGAAATAGTAAAAGATAATAACAACACTCACCCCATAAATCCTAAAGTACTAAAATCAAAAATAAATGATAAAAAATGTATACCACAAAAAAAAGTACTTCAATACTTCAATCAAAAATGCAGAACAGGAAGAAATAATGGAAATTCAAGAGGAAATGAGAACAGGAGTGAAGACGAGTTTAATAGAATTAGAGAGTTATTAATTAAGGTAAAAATGTTATTGTATCAAACAGTAACTTCGAAGATAAATGTTTAGCAGTTATAAAAATAATTTGTAGAGGGGTTAAAAATTATGTAATACATATTTTACTTAATGAAACAATTGCAGCAAATTTAGGTAATATTTTAAATGGATAGTACTAAGAATCATATCACATTGAACATATTGGAATGTACAGTGGAATGCTCAAAGCCTTCTTACAAAATAAACTTGTTTTGTAGATTTATTAACCCGAGAAAAAATCCATATAACATTTATTTGTAAAACATGGTTAAATAGTGATTAAAACGTGCATATTAACGGATATAATTTGTACTGAAACGATGGAGTAGAATCGTATGGCGGAGTTGCAATAGTCGTCCATCAAGCAATCAAATCACATTTAATTACAATTCTGAATATGAATGTAGAAATAGAAATTGTTAGTGTTAAGTTATTTAATTGTAAGTAATTAGAAAACATAGTGTCTCAATACTGTCCATCCAATATATATACTATTTCCTCCAATGGGGAACACACACGTTGCGATACAGGCGAACGATAGTCGGAGTCGGGGCCCGGCCTTGACTTCGACTATTACGTAGCCCTCGCCACTTGACAGTTAGGATAAGCCAGCTCTCTGGCCAGTGTAATGTAGGAGATAGCTCGCGAATCACCGGATTCGCGAGCCAGTTTCGATGAACCTGTAATAGTCGTCAATAAGACTAACAGCGCAAACTTCACCGAATCCAGCAGCAGCAGCAGCACCAGCAGCAGGGGAACACACTTTCACCGCTTTTAAAAAGAAAACAATTATAGCTGGAGACTTTAACGGGAATCATACTAATTAGTGATGAAATCTGATACTCGTGGTTATCAGGTATTGGATGCGTCGAAAACAGTTGTATTTCCCTTAACAGTGGTAATGTTATACCGATTAAGTGAGTAAATGGTAATCTCCAACTAACTTCACCTGGTATATTTTTGGCTTCTGCAGATATAGCAATTAAATTCGATTGGCTTATATATAATACAAATTTGGGCAGGACCACCTAATATTGAAAATATCGGCCAGTATTCCTAATAACTTCATTACAATATAGCGAGACAAATAAAAAACGCCAACTGGAATGACTATCGTCAAACCATATACAAAGATTTTAATCAAATTAATATGAAGTTAGATGATATTCAAAGTCATTATGCATATATTCATAATAGTCATTATGTATTCATATAGTCATTATGGCAGCTTTATTATCCGTGACCGTATTAATAAAGCTGCCGACAAACATATTCCTAATTTTAACATAAATGCTAAACCTGAGACAAAGTTTAAGCCGAAAGAATATTAGACTCCGAAATTATCGTAAGCAGTTGCACAACGTAGATTATCATTACCACATTTCAGACGGAATCGCACTACAGATAATTTAACGAAAATAGAGAAGAAAACAAAGGAGTGTCATAAGTTGATTATAAAAGCAAAATTTTTAAGTTGGCAAAATTTCTGTAATAACATTAATGAAGAGTTGTCGGCGTCGGATATGTGGCGTCGGTTAAAATGGATAAAAAGATATAAGAAAACAAGAACGTGTCCTCTACTAGAAAAACAAAATAAATTATTGTAGGCCGTGACCCCAGATTATACAATAAGTTCCATAACTTTATTCAAATCTAGTAATTCAACTCTAGATTCTGATTATACAATACAGGAACTTAATAACGTTCTTAAAAAGAAAGATTTCTCGCTAGGTGAAGATCATGTTTCTTTTTCAATGATTTATTGTTTACCCCGTCACTAAACATTTTTTGCTTATTTTATATATGAGAATTTGTAAATTTGGAATGTCTAGCCATTGGTAAGGCATTACCTTACCATTTAGACATTGAAATCCTATGCACTCCTAAAGGTGGCAATAATATTGCGGAACAAAAATAAAGGCCCATATCTTTATTATCTTGCGTGTGCAAAGTTTTTTATTTAATGTTAGTTAAACGATTACAATAGTACGCCGAAAAAGAAAATTTTATGTTTCCATGCATAGTGGGATTTAAAAAATGCTATTCGTCTTTAGACTCCACAACGCGGTTAGTCTCTTTCGTTCAGATAGGGTTCACAACCAATATATTAACAATAGCCTGTTTCCTAGACATTGATAATGCGTACAAAAATGTGGTAATTGACGTAGCAATCAATATTTTAGATTCTCTTTATATTGGTTCTAAAACATGTACATTTCTTTGGAAATTTTTTAATGAAAGATGTCTTAAAATTAACACAACTGATAATTTCGGCAATCAAATTGTAAAAAAAACTAATAGAGGTTTAGCCCAAGGGGATTCTCTTTCTCCGCTGCTGTTTAATTTAATAACAAATAAAATATGTAAAATAATACAAAATTTCATGGTTTGCCTATATGCAAATGATTTTATCATATACATTAGTAACAGAGATATGAAGATGTGTGAATATCATATACAAAATGCTTTAGACACATTTGTTTATTAGATGAGGTTGGATTGAGATTGAGGCTGATATATTCAGCAGAGAATTCCCAGTATTGTTTATTCATCAGAGGGCGAAGAAAAAATTTACCTACGTTAAACATAAACAATCAACATTTAACTTATAACGAATCCGTGAAGTATTTAGGAATGTGGATAGATAGAAGTTTAACCTGGGGGAGACATATCAGAGAAACACAAAAAAGTAGTAGCAAAACAAATATTTTAAAACTAGATAAGATTCAAAACCAAGCTTAAAGAGTGATATGGGGCTTTATCAAAATCTCACCATGTCAAGTCATGGAAAGCGAACTATCCCTACCACCTTTATTTTTACGAAGGCAATACCTTGCTTACAGGCATGGGTTGAGAGCAATTTCATGGTCTGACAATATAACTAATCACCAGCATAGAGAACTAAGTATTCTTTGTAAGACTAATTATGAGGCCAATAAAAAAAAAACACTTTTAGTGAGTAATGGTTTAAATATGCTTCTTATTAGCTCTTATAAAACTTTAAAAATGTATGATCTTGAAACGTTAGTTTCTGCTATTAGAAATATTTTTAGAAACAGTTTACAAAGTTTAAAGGAATATAAATTAAAATACGAACCTAATTTATTAATAAAGAACAAATTTTCAACTATAGTGATATGATTAAAATAACTATTGATATTTCTATTATGACACTGAAGCTCATTGCAATTTTTCAAGCATTGAAGTATATCGAAAAAATTTAATCTAAAAGCATCCTTATATTTTGCGATAGCAAAAGCGCTCTCCAACATTTGGCTCGATGTATCTCCGAAGGAAGATGTAGCTCGATGGCTTAAGAAATTTTAAATATCATTCAAAACTTTACTCGCAATAATATTAGCAATGGGTTCCCGCACATATTGGTCTCAAAGATAATGAAAAGGCTGACCAATTAATTAAATTAGCGGCGAAAAATGGGACAATTTTTACCTTTGTACCAGATTATTTTGTATACTGTACAAAATACAAAAATATCAACTACAATAATTGGAAGTAATACTTTTGTCACATAAGCCAAGACAAGGGCATTTGGTATAGGATCATACAAAGTGAGCCGTGCTGGATACCCTCTTTTGAAAATTGTGATTTTAGTAGACGTGATCTTAAAGTAGCATTTTGACTTCGTTCTGGTGACATACCATCAGCAAAGTTTGTATTTCTTATGAAAAAAAAAATGATTCACCAAAATGTAACAGCTGAAATCAAGATATTAATGTTCAACATTTGCTAATGGAATGTGATTAGAATAGGTCAAAAAGGAATACATTTTTAAGTAAAAACAGTCACATGAATATAATAGATGTGGGACTGATACAATCCATACTGGCAGGCCCAACTTCGAAATTTGCCAGAGATCTATTGATTCTGGCAGAAAAGTGTTGATTTGTCTTGAAGATTTTTAAATTTATCTTAGAAATTTTGCCATAACATTTTATATTTTTATAATAAGTAAGCTGTAGTAATGAAACAAGATAAGATGGCATTGATATGTCCATTGTGACAAAAATCCCAAAAATAAAAATCAAATAAAATCCAATTCTGTAAAGAGATTAATTTCTTGAAAGAGTTAATTGAACTATAGTGATTTTTATAAAGATGTCTCAGTAAGAGTGCACTTTAAAAATTGTAATTTCTTTTCTAATGCAAGTGGCAACTCTGAAATTTAACAGCTGTCACCTCCGTTTATCACGATTATTAAAAATGGAGCACTTTTCGAAAGAACAACGCGCTAAAATAGTGAAAACTCATTACAAAAATGGGGAAACGCTGAAACCGCTCGCAAACTTTGCAAAATTTTCAGCCGAGGAAGTGCACTTAATGTGTCAACCATTCGAAGAGTGGTTAAAAAAATTTAAGAAACTCGGTCGATTATGTATAATAAGTATCCTTTGCGTCAACGCACCGGTCAGTCTCTTGAAAACATTGCTGCTGTAAACGAGTGTCGCCGGAAACCCGAAAATATCAAATCCTCATCGTTCACAACAACTTCAAATTTCACGAAGCACTACGTAGCGAATTTTGATTAAACCTCCATTTTCATTCGTACAAGATTCAGTTAACTCAGGAGCTCAAACTAGCACATCACGGAAAGCGCCGGTAATTCGTTCAATGGGTAATGGAGCAAAGTGAAGTCGATACCAATTTTTCGAAAAAAGTCATTTTCTCCGATTTTTTCATATGAATAGCTTCGTGAATACACAAAATTGTCGAATTTGGGACTCAAATCCTCATGAAAAACATGAGAAACAAATGCATCTACAACGAGTAACTGTCTGGTGCGGATTGTGGTCAGGCGGCGTGATTGAACCTTATTTTTTAAAATTAGGTCGAAATTGCAGTGACTGTGAACGGCATTCGTTACAGGAATATGATAACGGACTTCTTGTGGCCTCAACTGGACGGCATGAATCTGGATAACATGTGGTTTCAGCAAGACGGCGCAACCTACCACACCGCGCATGAAACAATCGATTTATTGCAGCAACGATTTCCAGAACACATTATCTCCCAAAATTCTGATGTCAACTGGCCACCAAGATCGGGCAATTTAACGCCGTGCTATTTTTTTCTATGGGGTTTTGTGTAATCTCGGGTTTATGCGAATAAACCCGAAACAATTCCTGCGCTCAAATCGGAAATCCAACGCGTCATCGGTGAGATACAGCCACATCTCTGTGCAAAAGTCATGGAAAATTTCATGAAAAGAGTAATGGCTTGTCATCGGAGCCTTGGGGTCATTTGCCTGATATTTTATTCCATACTTAATCGGAACATGTCTTCTTTACAATACAATAAAATTATAACAACTCTATCATAAAATTATTATTTTTATATTAAAATGAAAAAGTGCATTCTTACTGAGACACCCTTTATAACTTTGTATTCGTCGTACTCATGTAAATACTGGTTTTTATTGCGTTTTATCTCAAATTAAATTAAATTACCACAATTAAATAGTAAAAGTTTAACTCGAAAATTATTAAAGCAATATTTATTATTTGAAATAACATTTTTTTCCAAAATTATGTAAGGATACGTTTTGATTCTTTGAGATAAGTAAAAATGTATCGAATTATTTCAAAGCATACAATATCCCCATTTTTATTTAATCAAGCAGCCTATAATTACCTAGATTCCTATTTGTTGTTGACAGGTTTAATTATGGCAAGACGAAATAATACATCTCATAATAACAGACGTAATGAAAGGCATTGTAAGAAAATAATCAAAAATTAATTTTACCTATTGTTTATTACATTATTTTAATATTTTATTTTATGGGTACTTACAGAGTAGCATTTGGTACGAACTATACATCTTGGAATGTGTATAAGTCCTTGTACCTAGTTAATACAGAATTGCTAAATTTGATATTAAAATATTTCTACTTCTATTTATGGATGATGTATATTCTTTGACAGGACATGACAATGTAGCCACTAAAAATAACAGCTTAGCTTCAACTCAACAAAATCGTGAAGCGAGCTAAATATTTAGTTACAAAATTTTACATTTCGCTCCTACAATGGAATGTGTTGATTTATCATCACTTCAAGTCGGACCATCCGCTTGCTATAATTTTAAGTGTGATATGATTTAGGAAGGACTACATGTTTTTGTCATATGGTACACTTTACCTTATTGTTTGTATTTTTGAGTATAATTATGATAATTTTACCTTGAAAGATAATTAAAAATCCAATGAATGAATTGATTATTCAGCACCCGTCAATAGTTATTAGTAAACCAAAAGGGCTTTATTTTATCCTAAATGGACAATACTATCAACCAAAGTCAACAGTCGTGGCACAGAACACAGTTTTATTTTACTAACCATGTTATTTTATGGTACTAGAAACCTATGGTTGTATATGATTTTCATTCATGACTTTATGTTTCTAAATATAAAAATAAACCTTCAAGCAATTTATGTAACCAAGAATAAACGTACTTTTTTAGAATAATTTTCGAAATTATGTATATATGGTCGTATCGTGTAACAAACTCTCGTGAAATGCCTAATTAAAAGTATTTGCTCGATTTCATTTCTAATAAATAATGAAACGGTAACAGTAACAACTTTGTGTAATATTCTGTTTGAGATACATTGTGGTAATTGTCCTTGACATGTAATCTATTTTGTTTTTGAACATTTGTTAATACCTAATCATTTAATTTTAGTTGTTGAATTTAATTTTACATTTCGTTGGAAACAAATAAGTTGGATAAAGTTTTGATGTAAAAATGTTAAATTAATTATTAGACTATTATCGTATTATTTAAAGTTAAATTAATGCTTCCTATATAAAAGCCCTGAATAGCAGTAAATACGAAATAAAATAACCGATCAATATTTTCAATGTATGTATGATACTTAAAAAATTGATGACTGGAGTTATAAAAATGCAAGTTAATTTAAAAGCATTCATTCATAAAATGTGACCAGGTATAAATTCATATATATGTTCATCAGTACAACGAACCATATGCTGTAAGTAATCATCACTAAAAATTTAAACTTTATTGTAACGGTTCAGTTAATAACCAAAATTCTTTACCGAATCTTGACTACAATTAGGGAATAGCACAAGAAATTCCGTTCCAACTTATGTCCTAATAATTTTCTCAACTGTTAAACTGTAAGAAAACTAATATTGAAATTCTTAATTTAAATACGACCGTAGTTTCTAATTAGATTTGCGAAGAAACACGATGACAGGAAATGAAACGGTTTCGACTTACTTATAATTGGATCTGTCATGAGCATGTCAGGTACCATATTATAGCATACTTTTGGTCTTTAATACAATGAAAACAAAATACAGAAAAATAATATTGTTTCATTATCTATATTATTTTTATTTAAAAGTCCATTATTCTTTTATAAAATAAAATCGTTCAGTAAAATCAACCGCCATTGGCATATGATTCGCCAAGGCTATAAAAATTGTCTTTAGATAGTTAGATAAAACGTTTATTGTCAATAAACAGAACACACACACAAATAGTAAGAAAAATTTATATGAAGTATGTTCATAAATTTGTAATTTTTTCTATGATATTAAAAAACAAAATAATATTTAAGTACATCTACTCCCATCTCTTTATTATCCAAATTCAAAACAGGTTTTTTCCACGTTTTTAAAATAGGTATCTCTATTATGAAATTCTGTCCTGTAACAAAAGTCAACAATATTATTTAGTATATTTTTTAACTTGCATAAGTTTCTGTGCTTATTATAATCTTTCATGATATGTTTTGTATATTCGATTAATGTTTTCGTTATTAGTCTTTTAGACGATTTTTGTATTATTACTATTTTCGATTATTTTTATTAACTATAATGTAACCTTTTTACGATTGCCACACGGATTCTTTTGCATGCGTTATAGTTATAATGTAAATATTATGAAATAATTATAAAAATGTAACCATCTCCTGTGTTAATAAACTTAATGAAAATCCAGCAGACGTGGTCAGGCTATTTTTGGTCGATTTTATTGTTAGCTCTTTAATTAAGATAGCTACGCAAAATCCCCATTGATTTATACGGTTGTCAAATGAAGCGGTTAACCAATCAGGCTTTTAAATGGAAAAAAAAATTTTAGCAGTTCCTCAATATTGTGATTTTCAATAAAATGTAACGTTAATATATTGAAATATAAAATTACCCTTACTGATAGCAAAAATAGCATATGGTCGCCATCAGATCTTATAATTTGGCAACACGACAACATTTGTCTAAGATACCAGAACCCATCGTCACTATTAGTTGTAAAATGTAGAGTCACCTACAGGCAGGATGCCTGTCATCAATATTTAATAAAATATTGTTTTATTTTAGTTAATTTATATAACTGCATAATATATTATATTATTATTAGTGTATAATATTTAATTAATTTTAAAACCCATTTATAATATTAATTATACTTTAGTTATCTGTATAAACGGTGAATTTATTGTGCAAGTTAATTGATGTTACAACAAAAAGTAAACTGATTAGATGGCACTACAGTCGCTATTTGCGGCAATACCCACCCGCTACCAAACTTATAAATATCCGTGACATGGACTCTAACGAGTTATCACGAATCACAGGTTCCGTGAGCCCTGAGTCCGATGTGGCTGTAAAAATCGTCAATTAAAATAACAGCGTAAACATCCTTTCAATATAGTACATAGTAGTCATACGAGCAATTACTTCTTTGTCGTCAACTAGTGTACTTGGTTCGGAAGTAGTGTAGTATATATTAGTGGTGTTAGTGATCTAATAAAAGTATTAGTATGATTTTATTTTGTTTGAATTTTTTAAAAAGGGTAGAAAAATTTGTACCTACAAGAACTTTTATTGTTTAAAAAAATTAAATGTTCTATTATAGTGTAAAGTAAGGTTTCAAAATTAATGGGGGTTAGTTGGTTCAAATTATATTATCGTCTAAGTGAGAAATGGATTTGGGGAAAGTTGACTTAAGTTGGCGCATATAAAGGACGGTGAGTACACGGTGGGAGTTGGTCGGTTTGTAGCGGCACTTGGAGTCGGACGTCTGCTTGGTTAAGTGCAGTGACGGTATTTATATATATACGTAGGTCACACTATAAGTTTTGCGTAACTTTAAAAAACATCATGTTATAACTAAAATATTCCGTTTATTGCTTTTCAAAATACTCTCCTTAACATTATAATCATTTTTTCATGCGATCGAACCATTTTTGAAAACGGGAGGACCACAGATCTAAAGGCGTTTTTTCTACGTGCTGATTGAACGCTATCACTGCCTCTTCCGAGTTGGAAAAAGTGAAACCTATCATCAAATCTTTAGTTTTGGAGAAAATATAGAAATCACAGGGTGCTAGGTCGGGGCTATGCGCAGGAGTGGTGACGAGTTGTACTTT
>DWQX01001539.1:0-27232 GCA_018245475.1 Pharmacophagus antenor | reverse complement strand
CCATTTATGGCATAGTCATTGTGTAAAAGATAAGAGAAATGGTATTTAGACATTCAAAATGATTAGTAAATTACACAGGTGTTCATATTGTTACGTTATCATACGCAGATTAAAAATATTTTGTAAATTATAACCTGTGTACAAAGTGGTCTCAAACTTTTGGCCGGCAGTATATTTCTTCTTGTCTAGAATTTGAAACAGAAAAAAATTTGTTACGTAATAATTAAACTAGAAATTACATAAATCACTTTCGATAGAGCTAACAGCTAATTAAAAAAAATAACAATGAAAACATTTATATACAACAATATTTTTATATATATTCTTACCAAAGAATCTTACTTTTTCTGCATCTTGATATAAATTAGATAATGTTACTGCTTCGGGTGCAGTAAAGTTTTAGTGAATCCTGTATCGAACTTGGTGAAGGAAGCTGGCGAAACGCCAGCCAGAAGACAATCCTGGCGCCGAGTCTCAGGACATTTTGATACTGCCGGCGTAATCCCTGAAATATTGGCTTTTCTAACTGTATTGGATCAATGTTGCGACTAAATTTTCAAAGAATTTCGTTTTAAATGAATAACTATTTAGTTATTCATTTAATACGAAAATCTCTGAATTACAGTAAATGTTATAGTGTTTTGTATATTCATATTAAAAATTATATGATGTTTATTAATTTAATGTATGAAATAATATTTTTGCTCAACAATAATTATTTTATAATTAGTGGTTTATAAATAGCTTTGTTAATATCATAATACACAGGAACATAAAGGAATAATACAAACATATAATTTAATTTATGAAACTTGGAACTATTTCTCTAATATATGCCAATATGAGAAGGTAAGCCTCCTTCAAAGGTAGTCGTTGTGAATCTATTCCGAGAGCCATTTCGTTCATTTCCTCTTACGCTTTAAAAACTTGCTTATTATGTATTAATTATATCGTAGTGTTGCTACAGCCTGGTAGTTCCGGTTATTCTCTACCGGAGAAGTTCTAATTAATTCTCTGTCTCGAGAGAACGATAAATGGTGGCCAATATGGGTACCATTATCTGTATAAGCATCTTTATCCGTTAATGATTGTTTGTTAGGTGCACTCTTTTTACTGTCCGCTCTATCTGTTGTTATTTTGAAAATGTTTAGTTTTTGTTTCTCGCAAATGATTTATAATCCTAAGAGAAATAATAAATACTTGTTAAAAAAAATCCTTAACCTTAGACCTGTGTTTATTAGTTGTGTGTATAATAAAATCAAATTCAAAGCAAATATTATGTTACTGTATTACAGCATTGCTATGTCCCGGAAGTCGCCCATTTGTACACCCTAAAATAGTTCTTCCGTGGCACGAGTGTCATCTGCTATGCGGATGACACACTCCTCATTGCCCGAGGAGGGATCTTCAGCGAGGTGGCCAATCTGGCCTCGGCGGGCGAATCACTGGTCGCCGATAGGATCCGCCGCCTCGGATTGAGAGTAGCCCTTAATAAGACCAAGGCTGTGCTTTGCCACGGGCCTCGGCTGCGCCGTCTGCCTGACGCTTACATCTTCGTGCAAGGCGTTAGGGTCGAGGTGAAGACCCAGATGAAATATCTGGGTCTAACCATCGACAGCAGGTGGCGTTTCAGCTCGCATTTCAGCGGGCTGTCGTTGCGGCTGCTGAAGGCAGCGGGGGCCCTCCCATGGCTCATGCCTAACATTAGAGGGCCAGGCGGGCGATGCCGCCGGCTGTACGCCGGTATCCTGTAGAGTATGGCCCTGTACGGGGCGCCCATCAGGGTAGACTCTCTTCAAAGAAGGGAGAATGCCACAGCATTGCGTGCGCCCCAGAGGGCCATTGATCAAAGGGTGGCGTAGGCGTACCGCTCCGTCAGATTCGCAGCGTCGTGTGCTCTGGCCGGTACCCCGCCTTGGGAACTCGAGGCGTGGGTGCTAGCCAAAATGTACGAATGGAGAGCGCCCTACCCCTGAAGAACGCGAGGCGGTTCGGTGAAAGGCGAGAGACACCGTTGTCCGTCACTGGACGGAGGACCTTGCCTCCGTGGTCTTCGGCTGTGGAATCCTCGACGCGCTGGGGCCCGTTCTTCAGGGGTGGATGGAAAGGTCGCACGGCTTCCTGACCTTCCGCATTGCACCGCTTATCACCCAGCCGACTGAAGATGATTGAGCACTCACGGTCTTCCTCGAGCCCCTTTTCGTTAGGGAGGGGCGTGAAGGGCCTACCGCTTTGGCGGGCAGACGCCGGTGGGAAGCTGGAAGTTCGGGCTAAGCGGCGATAGGGCTGAGGGGAAGTAGAGATAACTCTTATCTTCCGCGGCCGCATTTTGGTTGGGGGTGGAGTCTATGTTTAGATTCGTCGAACATGGCTCGAAAGGCTTGTGCTTGCGGTTGTTCATTCTCTTGGCTCCCATGGGCTGTGGTTTACAGAATCGGAGGGGTTCGTTGCTTATTTGAGGGTAAAAGGCCAAAGAGAAAGGCGTGTTGTGTGTTTCAGCGCGTCTTACCAGGCCCTCTTGGTCTCCCTGGATAGAGCAGGTTTACCTCCCCTGAGAAGGTGCCGCCGGCACAGGTGGTGTCGCAGAAGTGTGCGCAAGCGTTCTCGTGACCCCGCTGTAAAGCGTCGATGATGAAACATTGAAGGAGTTTTAGTCGGTACAAGTCCGACACAACATGTCCTCTCACCCGCGAGGGTATTTATGCGAAAACATTTCTCCGTCGTAAATAAAAAAAGTCGACCATATGTAAGTCAGAGATTGTAAGTACTCTTCACCGACTATAACCTAATTGTCACAAAACATACATGTGACACTGAGGCGTTACAATCTAATGTAGATAAAAAACATTAACGAAAAGACACTAGTCTGTTAAATATTGTATTTCTTTAACTAAAATATTAAAAAAAAATATAACAGTTTTCGGATTTACACTCACAGAATTTCTATTTCATATCATCAATAAATTATAGATAACAATTAAATTTCACCTGATTAATGTTACATTAACTCTATCTTTATCTATTACTCCATAACTTGATGTGACTTGAAAATTTCAATTGTTCGTACGTAACACTAATTGCATTGATTTACGGAAACGTTCCGAATATTACTAAAGAATGTATTGCCGATAAAACTGTAATGGATAGCTCCGCTCCGTATTATCTTTTAAACATTGCGACTGGCGATTGGCAGCGTTAATCAGTATCAAATAAAGTACACCTTTTTATTTCTAAATTTAGGTAGCGACTTATCTGATTACGAGCCACGGTTCCGTTACGGCCGACAGGTAGCTGAAAGCGCTTAATCACGATGTTACCCGTTCATTAAATCGACGGTACGAAGGCATTATGTCACATGTCTCTGAAATGCTAATCCGCCACCCGAGCACTCAATATAGGCCCTTGTAACATCCGCCAGCCTTTTTCAATTCACGCTTGACTTCCGAAATTAATTCCGTCTAGTTTGTTTATGTTAATGTCACAGAAGCAACATTGAATAGTTTCTCTTTAGTATATTATTGTTATATATCCGATATATCAAGGGCTTCGTGTCATGTTTAAAGGGGAGCTGTTAATAATTTCGTGTGGTTTGTGTTTGCATTTTGTGGCTTTGCGTACTCAGTAATATAGAGATTGAATGTTAATAATATTAAAAGCTTTAACGTACGCTTTGTTCACGTAACATCATCATTGATAGTTATGATACTAGTTTTTATTTATGTAAATGAAAATATCTTATGTAATTATTTACGTTTTTAACTTTACTGGCGCACATGTGGACAAGTCTTCACACATTTATTTACCTATGCACTTTCGCCTGCGTCCACTTCAAAACTAAAGGAATTTCTCGTTACATCTTTCATAATTTTGTCATCCGGATATTTTAATTAAGCAACATTAATTAAAATTTCAAGAAAATGTCTTCATTAAATAAATATATTTACATGTTATAAGAATATTACAATATTAATTTTAATATTAATATTAATACACTTTTAAATACTTAATGAAACTCTCATATGAACATAATTCTCTGAAAAGTATATAATTACATAAAAAATGTTCGAAACCACGTAAAAATACCTAAACAGCCCATAACCTATTTTCACTTTCTTTTTATTTCATTACAGTTAAGAATACTTTCGATTCAGTCCTCTTCCAAATCAGTCCTGCCAAATGTTAATTGCGATTACTATTTTTTTTTTATTGGTTCTGGGTTAAAATCTTGATCACGATTTCGCCTAAGGTTAAGTGACAATGAGGCCGATGACGGAACGAAAATACTTCTAGCTCTTATATGTATGATTGCAAGAACTCAGTAATGCTGTTATGGCGGCTGATTGACATTGAGTATGGTAGCTAGTCAGGCGGGTTGGAAAAACCTGACCACTATGCGGATTTCACCCCTCCTGTAGCTCGGGAATCAAACCTGGAACCTTCTCGTTATAAGGTAACCTGTAAATCACTGCATCACGGCGATAGTAAAAGAAAGGGTAAAACAAAGATAGACTCACAGACACAGTTGTAACACGCTTATTTTAAATCATAGTTTCAAAAATCAAATCATAATCAAGCAATTGCGTTACTTTCATTCGTTTTGTTAACAAAGAACATATATAACCTGAAATGCTAAAAGCTGTGTATTAGGTCAGCTGCGCCTGATCTAGGTCACTCAGTTCCCGGTGCAACTAAATAACCGTTGTTGAATCAATATATTAACTGTCCATTCTATTGTGCTAGGATGAGCAATGTTAATGGGGTGACATACTATGCATGCTGTATGCAATTGGAAAGTGAATACATATCAAATATATAATAACAGCTATCAGTTATTAAAATTAAAACGTGCACTATACTGAATCAATATGAAATGAATTATTATTAAATTAGGCGTAAATTGACTATGTAGATAAGTACCATGGAATAAATAAATATTATTATCCTTATTGTAAAACTATATGCTAATTTTCGGATCACAGACAACAACTAATAAAATATCTGTATACCTATATACATATCTGTTACCATAACTGCAAATTGCATACTATCATTTTATATAAATTGATGGTTACTAAACATTATCAAAAACATCCTAATGTGAGTGATGTATTTAAAATAAATAATGTTTATTTGTTTTAAGCTATCACATTGTGTTTATTTTTAGGTTAAATTATTTATTTGATTTGATAAGCGACATCATAGTATTCATCACAGTAAAAGTAGGAAATAGATAAAACAAATCTCACAATAAATAATGTCGAAAGTCCCCAAAGCTGAAAGTCGTATACAAATATATTTTTGCGCGGTTCGTTTCGTGTATTTGTGACTTAATCCAATTTGCAAATAAACAATACCTGCATTGTTTTCCAGGCGCAATTTATTTACCGTTCTCGCAAATGAGCGTTACTTTCATTTCAGTGTTGCAACTTAATCCATATCGTAAAGTTTTGTTTAGAAATGTTTTCTTTTGATAAACAATCGAAACAAGAGTTTTCAATTATACTTTTTTAGTTTTCCACTTTAAGTTTCAGCTTAAAATCCACCTATAATTGTAATTATATCATTCTACTAATTTATTCTAGGTATCCACGTCATTACGGTCTTTTATTTCATTTAAACAAGTTAACATTGTTGTCTATATCGTTACAAGAAAAATCATTATATTTTAGATCATATGTAAAATTTTACAGAAACAGGATTGGCTATCAAGCTAAAACTTCTTGTGCTCTCCTAACCAATTTATACTATAACTGCTTTTTGCTTCAGTGCTGTATATAAAACTTAAAACCTATCCTTCCGCATAATTTCGTTTTCATCGGTCCAAATTCGTTTATCTCAAACTTTAAGAGGTAAGGGTCTAACTGAGGTGCCTTATGTAAGCTGGTAAATATTTATTAAGAATTTGTGAGAGAACATTTAATTGATAGATCCTACTCTCTTGTCACAAGCACTGTGGTAAGTTGCGTTTGTTTAAATTGTCCATTTATTATTTATCACAAATTACATACAGTCGGAATATTTACGTCTGAGCGAATTCACCTGATGTTAAGTGACAATTTGGATTTAATTTTTTTAAGCACATTCAGAATTCTGTTCAGAATACTAGTTCCCACATGTATGACTGCCGGAAAACGGCAATGCTGTTAAGGCCGCAGATTACATTGAGAGTAGGAACTAGCCAGGTGAATTCAATAAATCCAACCAATATCCAGACTTCATTACTTCTTTGGCACACGAAACGAACCCGGGATCTCCGTACTACAAAGCAAGCGGTAAACCACTGCGCCAGAAAGACAAGTAAATAAAATATTCGATGATTGGCAGTTGACGCTATACAACTATTATATGTTATACCAAAATTTCGTGTTTTTTTTTTATTATTCCGCTGGTGTACTTTAAATTACCTTAAATTAATCTTAACTATATTAACTAAATGATGTGGACTATCATTTGATAATAGGCTCCAAGTAATTATACTAACGCCGTACCTTGATGATATGGCTCTTTCAGTTCCACAGTGAGTTATTTAATTAAAAAAGCCTTTACGCCTCCCATTTACGCTCTTTAAATAGATACCTAAAATCATTTTTGCAACTTTCTGAATATACACCTTATTTAAACGTGAATACAGTCTTTAATACCTAATTTTTTAAACAACTTTTGAATGCGTAATGGACAAATAAAGTTTTCCCTTTTTATATTTTTCCAAATGTTCGCTTTGGCAGTTATTATTAATCTTTATATGAAAATTAGCATCTAATTTCATTATCTTACCTCCGATAAATAGACAATACATGTACATTACTATTTTTGGTTCCCTAATGAATAATTTTTATTATAATTTGCTTTCTCGGCCAAAACAAACATTAGCAACTTTACAAAAAAATGGACTCAGTCATTGATATTTACGAGATTTTGTAAATATAGAATTGTGCTAGATATAAAACTTGTGAATATTTGGAATAATTATTTAAGGATCGCGTAATGGCTAGATTCGTTCGACATTAGACAATGCCTATAAAGGTATACAGAGTTGTTCTACGAAATTGTTAATGAAAATAAAAATGTTTTCAGGAGAAACTAAATTAAAAGAGATACGATGTCGAAAGTTAATAACTAGGAAATAATATTTGTTGTAATAAAATATTAAATATGATTGATTATTTATGACCGTGACCCATATGACAATTTTATAATTTGTAAATATACTTTTGTAAACATAAATATTTACTTTCTATTTATGATGTAATATTTACCAAAGGCTTATTTATGTTCAGTTCTATTGTGATCTCCTAACAATGATGTATAGCTAACATGCTTATGCATGAACAAAATCAATAAAATCGTGTACTTTTGTCTTACAACGAGGACAAAATTTAAATTAGACATCAAACCCTCCTGATATTGGAGGGGCCGCCCTAACGCATTCCCCTGCATGAAGCAAAACGCCTCTTTGATACAGTCCTTTTGATGTCTGCTCAGAACATAGCATAATGCTACTTCCTCCTCCGCCTCACAAATAATTTTCTTTGACTTACAAAATGGGCTTTTTAACAACATTTTTGATTTTGTTTATAAGCAGTATTACTTATAATGTTAGAAATTGCACATTTGCCTAAATTTTTCATATTGATTTGGGAACAAATTTCTATTTACTTTGTATAATAACAGAAACAGAAAATAAAACCACATATTATTCTGTTTGAGTATATAACACAATCAAGTTTCATTAAATACATCAAGCCTCTAGATAGACTGTAATATCATTTCATCCATAAAATGAGAGCTACTTGAATTTCTATCCGTTCATTTTAAAAGTTATGTGATACCCGGTGTATTTTTTCTTAAAGTAACACTTAACCAAGGTCACTAAACGCGGGCTCAATTGTAATATGATATACTCTACCAGTAAACTGTAAGACACCGTGCAAAAATTATAAACAAGTGAAAGCTATTTAGATAAGTTGTATAAAACGAAAAATTAAAATTGTAGTAAAACACAACAAGTGTACAAATTAAAATTATTATAAATGTACATGTACGAAGGGCGATCACAAAGTAATGATAATCAGTATAATAAAACAACAATTCTAGTATAAATTTAATTTATTTTTGTACATAGTCTCCTAATAGGGCGATACATTTAGTCCAACGTTTCTCTAAATCTAAAATACCCTTTAAAAAAAAACTTTATCTTGGCTATCCCAAAAAGCCTCTACAGCAACCATCACCTCGCTATCATCCGCAAATTTCTTGCCTCTGAGGTGTTCATTGAGCCGAGGAAACAAATAAAAGTCGCAGGGGGCTAAATCCGGAGAATAGGGCGGGTGGTCGACCAGTTCGAAGCCTGCTTCTCCAATAGCAGCCATCGCAACTTCGGCTTTGTGTGCAGGAACGTTGTCCTGATAAAACAGGACTTTCGCTCGGATTTTGCCCCGTCTTTTTTCCTTTAATGCTTCTTGCAGTCGTCCTATTTGATCAGCGTAGTAGGAGCCCGTTATAGTAACTCCCTTTTCCAAGTAATCAACCATTATGATTCCCTCAGCGTCCCAGAATACGGACGCCATAACCTTGCCCGCTGAGCTCGCGACTTTAAACTTCTTCGGCGTCGGTAAGGATGACCTTTTTCAAGTCATCAATTGTTGTTTGGTCTCGGGATCAAAATGATGGATCCATATTTCGTCCATGGTCACAAATCGAAACAAAAAATTTTCTTGTTCAGCCTGGAACTTTGCAAGATTGGCTCTTGAAATGTCAACTCGCTTTATCTTTTGTTCGTCCGTTAACATTCTCGGTACCCAACGCGCGGAGACCTTCTTCATATTCATTTTGCTGGTCAAAATTCTTTGGATGCTGCCATATGAGATCCCTGTGACAGCTAAATGTCTGACGGTTACTCTTCGGTCTGCTAATACGATATCTTCGATTTTTTTCACGTTTTCCTGAGTGAGGGATGAGGTTGGGCGTCCCTCACGATGTTCATCTTCTGTGAGTGTTCTATCCAGCTTAAACTCTTTGCCACCGTACCACCGTACAATATGGAGGAGCAGAGTTCCCCAGTTTCTCCACCAAATCAGTGTGTATCTCTTTGGTAGACATTTTTTTCAAACAGAGGTACTTGATGACGCATCACACTTCGTGTTTCTCCATTTCATTGTTGTCGCTCTGACTGCTGGTATTAAAAAGAATGTAGCTCCTGCTGCTGGTGCTGCTTGATTCGGTGAAGTTTGCGCTGTTAGTCTTATTGACGACTATTACAGCTTCATCGAAACTGGCTCGCGAATCCGGTGATCCGCGCGCTATCTAATGTAGCTCCTTCAAATGACGTCCTATTTATACAATTTTTTAGCTGGGAAGTAGTGAAGGACCGAAGAATATTTTTTGGATTTCTATCTTTATTAGAAATACCCGTTTATCATTATTTGTGATCACCCCACGTATAAATAGTCATGTGCGTAACGATAAAAAGAAATAATCTGTCCTTTGAAAGTTTTTTACTTGAAAAGATCTCAAACTTATGGAGTATCTGTTCTTTAGAACGTTGTAAAATGCGACACAGGCTGTTGTCGGTAAACGCTGACGGTGTGTCGGCGCGGTGCAAGGATACCTACCGCTACCTCATTACTAGTCAACTGCGCCGAGAGAGGATATACGGCGACGTTACGATGAAAATAATTCCTCAGTTATGATGACTTACATTTCTACACCAGGCTTATAGTCTTTTCACAAAATACACTGACGCGTTTGATAGCAGTGCGTAAATTAAGGGTTTGTAATTAAAATAAGGCTTTATCACTACCATCGTAAATAATGTATCGTATTGTTAGGTCAAGCAATCGTCCTCATTTACTAATAACATTTATATAACATATGTTAAAAACATTGTAGGAGCCATATTTGCACATCAAATGCGACCGAATAATGTTTTTCTCATGTTTTCTAAAAACCTCCCTTTGTTCACGGCTCGGCTAAATAAATCAATTATTTGTGGAGGTATTTAAAGTGTTTCAAATGATGAAATAAATTATACGTATTTTATACGAAGTTGCTGTTAAAAATGTACATCTTCCTTATTTAGCTGTTTCAATTAATGATGACTTAAATTTTACTCGCGAATCTGTCTTCCTAGATAATTAAAGTTCGGCATCAAGCGAAGCATACATACTCGGGAATAATTACATACGTTTGTGGCAACCGTCGTTCTGAACAAGAACAATGGACCAGTAAATCCCAATATAACCATTGATATTCAAACATAGAATTATTAAATTATTTGTGGAAATTAACATAAAACAGCTATGTTTCATTTTAAAATATTACTCCTTTCCTAATCACAGAAATAAACTGATACGTATGAACGTATAGGTTATTTTTTTATTAAAAATGTTTTCTATTTTATTATAACTATCTATCAGATAATATGGAGCATATGCACTTGTATATAGTTCAATAAAATATGTGAGCTAAATGTATAATTTAAATATACTCTATTTAATAATAAAACTTTCAAGGAAGAAAAAGAGGAGCTCCAACATATTATATCTCTATAATCATTAAATATGTCTATAATTTTTATTAACTAATTATACATAAAATAAACATGTATTAGTTACAATAAATAAAAACTAATTAGTTACGCTATGTTAAATATAAGATTTTAATTAATTTTTTGAAATCAACTTGATATAAATTTTCCTCATCCTGATCCAGCCGCTTCTTCTGGGTGATGAGAGCAGATGACCGCATATATATGTCTAGCAGAGGACTAACACAGGCTGATAATGAAGATGATGACATATATATTTTACCTCTGTTGGGCGCAAGTTGTTGCTCGTTTCGTTGTTTAAAGTCTAATAAAGCTACTCCTAATATAGGTAATTTATAATTAATTGCGTAACATTATTGAAAAAGAACAGAGCCGTCACATCTTCCTCGCAAATATGCAAATATATTCGGTATTTAAAAAATAATACTGATTCAAGCGATTATTTTGATTATGTAAGAAAATATTATTACCATATACCTCATAGAAGTAAAATGTTGAAAAATAGGTACTGCATTTACGTCTCGAAATTGTCAAAATACGAAATGTTCTACATAATTGCACTTTTTGTTTCAGAGCTGTTTGGTAACGGTCACTAAGTTTCGTTTGGTGCAACACATCTAATGGTGAGTAACTGTACACAAACTTTATTATATCGTACCATTCCCATCTTCGCTATTTCAGTTTCAAGAAAACATTACACATTTTAAAAAGTAGACGAATATCTAAGCTATGTTATTTTATTACATTAAGGTTAACCTTCATTATTAATTAGGCTCTTCAATTATATTAAAATTACATCGATTAAAATTTTTTTACACAAATATTTTAACATTTCATGTACTTTAGAATGTTCACTTATTTTCACTTCAAGAAAGATATTTGAAGTCATTTACGTGAAACTCTGTCGTAATTTTTTTTATTATCCATTGCAAAATTACATTCAAATAAACCAAGAGAAAAGGAACCAGTAAAAAGTGAACACAACACAATTTAGATTAACCTTATATACGAATTTTTAATTGTAGCGCAAATCTATCTAACAGGAACTTGTATACACGGCTCGAAAATAGAAATGAGAGAACATGGTATTTCAGGAACAGTCAATATTTCCAATAATAATAGATTTTTTTCGAATTTATTGTGATATTTAATAATTATTTTATGTCGGGAGTTCAATTAATTTAATTTTAACTCCATGGTTAATTTTCCAGTATATTATTAAAAAGTTTTTCTACAGAACGTATGCTTTGTATAAAAAATGTTGCAAATACTTTATCCGATATATCTTATATTACGCAATCATTTTTTACTTTATAACTTGGGATTTGGAAAATTTTTTAAAGGCCTTTTTAGGCCTTTGTAAAGGCCAAAAGTTGTATGTATTACAAATAAAATATAAACTTTAGACACACATGATTACTCGTTTTTCTTTTTAAATTATAGTTGAAAACTTCACTATGTTAAAATGAAATATCAGAAGATAATTAATTATTAATGTTATGAATTTAATTGTACAGAGCGTAATTTTTGATTACTTTGCACTCCAATTGCTCTTTTATTTTTGTTTTATTTTTAATACTAAAAATACAGTTTTAAATAAAACAGATTCACATTATCGACAGATTTATTTGCTCTCTGTAGTTGTTTCTTGATACATTGATACAAGTATAATTTATTTTTGCACGGTTATTGAAATATATATATATTTACAAAAAGTGAAAACTTTAGGGTATTTATTTATGGTCTGTTGAGGCTCACCGAGTCGGCAAATCTGATTGCGGGCTGCTGTGCGCTGCAGGCGACGGCCGATAAGGAGCTCAGGCCGACGTCTCCTAAACACAGTTCATTATTAAAATTCACTAACATTTCACTCCGTGCATTTCCAAGTCAGGACGCTTTTATGAGCTTTTAGCATCTCTCGCTGGGGTTATATTTCGATTGTAACTTATTAGTACTTTCGTGGAATTGTCTCCGTACTTTCTATTTTGAAAAAGAATTTCAGAAATTAAACTGTTAAAACTTTTTTTAAACCGTATTTTCATGCTATTAATAATTTTAAACTTAGTGTTAATTTTTTAAAAAATCATATTTGTTTTATTTTTATTAACTCACATTCTTGATCACAATACAATTTCTTATTAATTCTCTTCAACTTAGTGCACACACAGAGAAAGGCAGACGGAAATAACAAGTTATTGGAATAATTTAGACAAAATGACAAAAAATATTTAAAAACTTACATAATAGCTAAATATCATATAGATGCTACAGTCTTTTACGACTATCTTATACTTTTTATCTGATAAAAAGTGTCGGCTTCAAATTAAATTACTTTGAAACAGATTACTTAGCGTTTTATTGAATTTTCTTACATCAGACACTTAGATCCTTCCTTAAGTTTGAGATAACAGTTGGCCCGACGGATTTCGAATATAGTTATGAACAATCTTAAACGATTATAGTTTCAAAACGAGCTCGTAATTACATTAAAAGTTAAAATAATGTCCGAATAATTCTAACTTAAGTCAAAAGAAAATAGCAAAATCTTTTTTTATAATAATTACGTCAATTCATTAATTGCAATGACGACATTATTGTACTGTACTTTGGTAAAGATTTGTGTAAATTTATTTATATATATATTTTTTAGTTTCCGATAATCGTTTTTTTAAAGTGTTATTCTAAACCCATAATTAATGTGACTATACCCGATGATAGATTGTTTCTTTTTCAAATGACAAAATGTATGTTAAAAATTTTTGTTAATATTATATTAACTTAAGCCAATGTAAAAAGAATAAGTTAATTTTAATGTATAATATAGATTATTAAGACACATTGAGTTTATCTAAATTGTTATAACATGTCTAATCAAATTCTTTTAAATCCTTCAACACTAAAGCTAAGTGTGATTAGTTAACTCTAAAGCAAAAACACTGCACGTTAACCCCATTGTGATTAAACGCTCAGTAGTAAACGAGCTCGTGCTAAAGACGCCATGCTATTCAACAGCGTTTATTTAAACCGACATGCTCCAGTTTATTTCTCCGTTTAGATGATTTTCCTACATAAATTTATTATAGTTTTAACATATAAACGTCAATTACTTTATTATTAAAATTTATATCATTTATAATTTCATATATTTTAGTATATGTAAATATTATACATATTTCAGAATTAACATTCACACAACTTTTCGTGATTACATCATACTCTTCTTCACAGTTTGTATGTATATACATTTTTGTGAGGTGATAATAAAAAAGTGGCATTTCAACCTAATAAATTAATTATATACTTTTATATTATCTATTTACTTACATATAAACATAAGTTAATATATATATTTTTCTTTACGTGATTACGGTTAACAACGATATTATGTGTACTCGTATTAAATATTGTTAATGTAATCAATCATATTACATTTTCGTTTTTTATGCTTAATAAATATATTTCCACCTATTCCACAATTTACGTCGGAATATTAACGTAACATATTTAATTACATAAACGCAGCCGGGTCAACTACACGCCTAGCACGTCCTTGATATCATTTTCGAATATTGTTATAGTATTATTAATAAATAATTGCAGTACCAAATAATTCAATTTAAATAATTACTGTTAAGGCACACCTATATAATTTACATGTTATTATCTCATACGCTTTGATTAGTATAAATTTAATGTTATAAAGGATTATGAATAAATTACTTTTTATGAAGAGATGATACGAACGGGACGTTTACCTGCATAATTAGTTCCTAGATAAAACAAGTAAATTGTTGATAACAACATTATTCTACTATTTTGAACTGTCTGGGTGGTATATGCAGTTCCATGAAATCTCTTTAAATCGCAAGAAAAAAGAGACTACATCAATTACATTTCTTTAACAACATTTATCCATTCCTTAACATTCGTTCATTCAACCATATCTTCTTAACATAATGTTTTATAATATAGCAAATACAATTAACTGCTCTAACTGATTTTCTCTAACATGCGCCAAATATCACCACTATATCCATAAGTTAGTATAAGAGGTGACTGCGTGCACCGACCTGCGGCACACGACCCGTTTTCTGTAAGCCTGTTCACATAGCTGCAACTTTTTTCACTATGCATCGGTAAACTAATAACAACTAAACTTGTTAACACATGACCGACTCTGATGGCTCTTTCTATTGTCGATAAACTGGGACACGAAGCGACAGGATGTGGGGCGCTGGCTGAGGATAAACGCTATTCGCTAACTATGTCACATTTGCTATGTAATTCCCACTTCCTTATTTAGGGTGAAAACGTAGTCATCCTCAAACGTTGATATAGGAGCATCAGTTCCCCTGTAATCCATTACAAAAAAAAAGGTGTATTTCAATGTTCGCGTAACTTTGTAATAGTTTTGAATTTACTAATCAATTTTAATTTTGCATGAGATCTGTCTTGTAGTTTCTCTTTTTTCTACTAATCAATAATTTGTCAAAGTCAATAACGATATATTACTAACTTGACATCCTGTAAGACTTGCTAACAGATCATGGATTAAAATTTTATGATAATATTTTCACAATTTATGTGAAGAATAGTTTATTAGTATAATATATACTAATAGTAATATACAGATCATTATCTTTAAATTACTATCAATTGTAACAAAATTATGTATTTCTATTAATCTTATGTATTTCAACTAAAAACAAAGTAAATCAATTATTCTATTTACCCTTTGTAGCAATGCTTTTATTTCATGTTTTAGGTTAATACCAGTTGGCCTTTTGAAGTTGTGTGCTCATTATTTTTGGATATGTACGAGTACAACCAACTGAGTGCAAACATTTGTTCTTTTGTTTCTTGTACTCGTAAAAGTATTTGTGAAAAATGCATTTTCCACGACCAATTTTTTTGTAGTGATTGAAAGAAACAAGCCGATGATTTCATTAACTTAAAACAGTACATCGTGTACAACTTCGCACAACTTTTTCACAAATTTTAGTAATTAGGTTTTCATTCCACAGAGACTGACAAGAATGTTTTCATTTGTATCCCTAAGAAAAATTAATAATTCTTAAATAGCTTTTTTTATCTACATTGATCTTGACTTCAAATATTCCAGATAGTTTAGTGAGAGGTGAAGTTGGTCAATATTCTTTAAATTTCTATGTAATCAATAATAAAATTAAGAGTTGCCATTCATGAATACACAATTAAAAATTTTCAAATTTATTATTTTTAATAAAAGTTATTTTTTTATCATTTAAATGAATATAAATAATCTCTATACATGCAGACATATGGCCTCATTCTATGTTGGAGTATGCCGTCAGTACACTAATACTTCCGCTATTTAGGTTTCTGTTGGCATTACGTGCAACGTAATTTAGTTATGTGAACAAACATAACGAAATTGTCCGTTCGTTCACCCGTAAGTTGTCTTGCAATTTTATTGAGAATTACAAAACAAAATAAGCATACTATATTACTACTGCGTGCATATCAGATAAGCACGATTTTTAATAAATAAAAACTAAATTTTTAAAAAATTCTTGTAACGATTAGCTTTGAAGGCAAAAGTTGGAATATCTACCGGTTTTGAATTCAATTTCACTATTTAACTGGTTTCACTTTTTCAGCTTTGTACGTATGAAATTCAATAATTAATTCTGTATAAAACTAAACTTGAACCTGTCACTCTTTTTGTGAATTCGATAAACTCGGTGATAAAAATGTGTGTCTAACTGTAAGATCATATTTAAATGACTGAACAAATTTTGATTTACTTTTAGCTTTGGAAAGGAACTCGGTGAAAGATGTCCTTATAATTTAAATTTTTTCGAGATCGCGAGGCGGACTGATGTAGCTCAGCGTCGTCGTCGTGACGCGAGGACTTTAGTTCCTTTCCTCGCTTGGTATTTATTGTCTATCACTGTAAGATGACCTTAACTTATATCATTAAAATTTAATTTCAGTCGTATGAAGTTTTTTGGCAACCTTCTAATTTTTTTTTAGAAATATTTAAACGTACGCTTAAATTTCATTACTTAAATGGTAATACTAAAATCAAAATTTTAAATCACTCCAGTCAAAATAAATCCTATATTACTCATGAAATCCCTTTTTTCGGTCGGAGGTTAATAATAAATACTAATAGTTGGTATAAAATGCGGCAGTAATTTTTTAATCAAAGCAGGATTAAAGATTGATCTTTAATTTTTTAATTTGACTTTGCTTTAGGTCATTATAAAGCAATAAAGCTCCATTCTGTTTAGACTCCCCGCAGACTTATTTTAATTGTTAAATAATAAACTTATACGAGTGTTAAATTCGTAATAATAACTTAATGTTGAACAGAAGCTCGGAAAATTAAAATTAACAAAAAATAACATGTTAACATAAAACAAAGATTCAATGTTTTGTATTTATTCGTTCTGTCAATGTTTATAACAGATTATCTATATATTAACGGCCAGTGCAAGTCCCAATAGTTCACATTAATTAATTTCCCAGTGAACGTAAAGTAAGTGACATATAAATTTAGGAGTACCTTTATTTGTTAGATTAATCACTACGACCAACATTCGAAAATTGTAACATTCATCATGGCATAATTCGTAAGTTATAAGCCTTTTTATTACAGCCGCTGGTGTAGGTGAAGTGATCATTAAAGGGGTCAGATACGGCACAGTTTAAATTGCAATGACTGGAAACTGCTAATGACCTGACTTTGTTAAAGGCTGAACGAGTGTATTGACCCGATTAGGTCCGGCTTCTAAAGATTGCACCATGAAGCGGTATTAAACAGGTCGCGTTGTCTATCGAGATCCGTGTCAGCAGGGCATAAGCATTTGCGGTCGTTGGGGCTCTCACCGCCATTATCAATGTAGAAGATTTTTTTATGTATCATTATATCTTAGTGTATTATTAGGTATAATAATATATAATAAGGTGTTTTATGTGTTATTTAGTAAATGTTTCGTGTTTTGATACTTACGAAATATTTATTCAACGTTGCTCTAGTCCGGTCTACAGTGTACAAATCCGTGACAACTGCTTTTAGCTTGCTTTTCTACTTCGTAGATTATTAACTAAATTCCCGACAACAAATATCAAGTAAAAAGAAAAAGTTCTAATTACTTTTTCCTTGATATTAACGGTAAATAATATAGTTAAAAAGTTGTTAATTTCTTATTTATGCTGGTAAAATTAAAATTTATTTTTTTATTACCACTAAAAACAACGATTCACTTTCATAACATAACAAAACTAGGCCATGTAACATACGTTAAGAATAAGAGTGCATAAAACTACAGTAGTACAATTATAATATTTTACAATGTACAGACACGAAATATTCCACTTGATATTATACACTATTAAATAAACCTAGAATTTACTTCACAAATAAAAATGAAAACTTTATTAAACCATAACGTAACACGTTATTGATGTGCTATCAGTTTTTACTACGCAATAAATAAATTGGAGTTATCAAGTATAACCAATATGGAGCAAATATTGATACGACAACAGTGAAGTATTATTGGTAATAAACTCTATAAATATAGAATATTTCGGGAGAAATCGATGAAAAAGCATATTTGTTTGATTGAAAAATTAATAGTATTTTTAAATTCCCACACGTTTTCCTCCACTCGTAATGTATGCTGTTACTTTCTAGATTCCCTTTTATATAAATTAAATTATGATGAAAGTGAATTTTCAGACACATTTTATCGATAATTGTTTTCAGATATGGTTCGATGAAACTATTTATTATTTATGTTGCTGCAATTGAGCCATGAACTTGTTGCAGGTATCTGGAATGACCCAAATTAAAAACCAACAGTACCGACCGCCGGACAGCGCGTCCAGGTAAGCTAAACGAACACAATTAATTAATGTTTGGACAGTTCGTTTCAAAGTGTTTGCAAAAAATATCTTTTCAATCTACAAGAGGAGGTTCTTAATTCATAAGAAGTGAAAACTAAAGGGGTAGGAAAAACAAAATTGTTTTTGCAATACATAATATTTACTATTGCAATGCTGTGCATAATTTTCACTTTTTATTTATCAACGATTTTATTTTGCTGTTCTTAATTTTAAAAGAAGAAAGTCTCCGGCATGACTGATAGGCACTATGACAAAAAGGCCTTTCGGATATGTTAAATGTTCAGAGTAAATAGTATTATTATTTACTCTTTGATTTACGAATTACTAAGGTTTATAAAAAAAAATGTCTGTAAACAATTCTTATATTTTATGACGCTCACCATGATGCGATCAGTTTTATAGCGTTGCTATTACAACGAATTATTGTGACACTACACGACTTTCATGGGACTTTATAATAATACTTTGTTTAGGTTTGTGTTCTCTGTTTTACGAGTAAGACTCACTCTTAGTTCATACCGATATGTTAAATCTCTGTGAAAAAAGTAGTACGTCTGTTAATCAACATTTCATATGTAATTAGAAAAATATTCCAAGGGATAATTTATTTATTGTGTTCAACGATGTAAAAATTCCTCTTTTGTCTAAATTGAGACGGTTGGCAGTAATAATAACTACAAAAATAAATAATCAAATCTTAATATAATATTATCTCCAAAGCGAGCACTCCTATTCCATGGTATATTACATTGAGCAACAAACAATAGATTTATGTTACATTTTGTGCTCTGTAAAAATCGTAAATCTATTAAGTTACGACGGGACACGTGTCGGTAAGTGTTGACAGGATAACGGCAAAATCGCGTGTCTCGCAAAATAATACCAAGAGCTTTAGCTACATTACATGTCTAGTTAAATTCGCGATTAATAACGCTTTGTAATCCACTTAAAACAACCACTTTATGTTTATTATGGGCATGCACACCACAATAATATCGTTATAAAATTTGGTTATGCCAATGCATCAGCTCGCAGTGACAATACTATTATTAAGTTATCGTTATTTTATTGATTTCGTTAACACAATTATTAACAAGTGAATCTCGCGTACATTTGCTTTTGCAGAAATCAAGTACATATACCGATCATCTTGTGAGTATTGATACGAGTAATTGGAGGAAATAGTAGTAACTAGTGATTATATTCATGAAGTTACGTTAAATATTTTGTTGTTTTCTGTATTATAACATTTCTTTGGCTAATAGTTATATATGTATTCTTTTTTTATTATAACACAATAAGTTATAATCATTGCGGAAAGTGTTTCTTTTCTCATACGTCAATTAGAGTGGAATGAGGGCAAAGTTAATTATTGCTTAGTTCTAAAAGTAAAATTCCCTATTAAAGCAAAAAAGCGTATTGTTGTTTAGAATGTAATTTAAAATACGGTAATTTTGGGAAACGAGCGGCTGTTTAAATATTGTGCAATCCATAGTTTATTATAATTTTTCGTTTACAAAAAAAAAATGTAAACATCCGCCCTGTGGTTCTTGTCATTTCATCTGAGCACTTAGTTAATCTGCCGTTAATAATAAACTATTAAAGAGTATAAGTTATTATACAATTCCTAATAGAAATAAGAATTTAACTTTAAAAAACGTTAATATAGCTGTCTTGACAGTCAAGCCATATTGCTCAAAGGGAATATAAATATGTTACTTCCTTTAGCAGCAGTAACCAAAGAAACGAATTGGTTTAGAATAGTCTCTAATAAATTAACGTAGCGTCGTTGAATAAGAGCCGTTCGTAGAACGTCGTCATTTAACAAGCAGTTGCAAGGCACTGCGACGCTGAAATATTTTCCAGTGGCAATTAATCAAGCTTTCTCTCGCTTAATTGATTGTTGATAAAACTGTTAAATAAATGCTTTTTCATCTTTTTTCCGAACTACTTAATAAGTAACTGCCAATTAATGTACAAATATGAACAAAATATTCGCCTACATTATTTTTTGATCACAAAACACTTTACAATTTAAAATTATATGATATTAAGTTATAATGCGGCCGTAGTAGTGTGTAATATCACATGTATGACTGCTGGAACACCAACGCTGTTATTAAGGTAGGAATTAAAGGTGTAACTAGCCAGGCGGATTTGAAAAAATGGTCCTAACATTTAGAATCTGCTACCCATTTTGCCCTTGAATCGAATCCGGGACGTCCATCTTACAAGCCGAACGGTATATCACTTCCCCACACAGATGGTTTTAAATTATTATCTTTAGAATGGCCCTTACATGTGGTTACTCTGAAATCAGATGTAATTCATGTATGTATATATATATATATTATGTAATGTAGTTGTAAGATGAAACGGACTAATGCATAAATTATTTTTTTAATCATAAAGGCTCGCTCACACAGACGCTTAATTTAAAATTTAAAAATTCAACACGTTTAAATTACAATAAGAAAGCTTTTACGACAAAAATACGAAATTCGTTCTATTCGTATGTGCTTATGTGTTAGTATTATTTCGTCCTGGTATTTCATCTCATTGAACAAATTATTTTAATTGTGAAGCTAATAAATCAGACAAAAGAAGAAGGTTTTGATTCTGAATTATAACGGTTCGGTAAACCGATTTGAATTTGAAGGTAAGCACAATGGAATAATTAAAAGGAAAAAATGCATTATTTATGTCGAAAAAATTAGGTTGAAATTGGGGTCAGTATAATTTGCTGTATCGCCTCTCTAATAGGGGATAAAAAAGGTTCATAAGCCGTATTTAGTGAACGCAAAGATGCGGAAAAACTCGTGAACATCTCGACGTTAATGGATCGGCTATTTTTTTTTTTCAGGGAGTGGGCGTGAGATGGCTCGCGCGGGCATGTTGCACAGGGGAGGAAAAAACGGAGCCGAGTAAGTATTACATAATAAATAATAATTTTTTTTTTAAATTAAATGTAATATTTCTTAGTAATTTACTAATATCAATGAACTTGTTGCTAACAATCATCAAATGAACTTAAAACGTTAAATATATGCTATGACAAGTGAGGTAAAAGTGAAGTGTAAGCCCCGCCCTTAACGCAAAGTACTTAGAATGGAATAGAAAGGACGAATGGAAAGCTCGGTTGAGAGGCAGGTGAAGACCTGATACCGTAATTACATTTATATTTCTAAAACAAGCCTATTTTAAGATCGATGAATCTTTCTTTGTGTATTATTATTCACAGTTTTTATACACTTGTGTTATACATATTAAAATAATGAAAAAATATTTATTTATGCAAATCGCTTGTTTAGTATATCATTCATGTTCAATAGTTGAAACGTAGAGAATTAATATCAAACTAACTGTACGGTCCTTATTTTCAGAACTCACTCAGGCAGGTCGGAAATAAAACAAACTTTTCTGCGACTAGTTTTAGTAGTAAGTGAGTTGGTTTGTGACGCTACACTAAATCGGCGCCGCATCAGTCTTCCCGCTACATAGCAAACTTTGCAGACGCTTCCCCGGGGAATGCACGTTGCTCCTTGATGCGATTCATTGCTAAGGATTTCGATTTAACGGGTTCCACTTATTTTTAACCTACGACCCGAAAGAGTTTATAATTTTTTCCCGTGTTTATTTTTTTGTTCGTTTAGGTATGACCATGCATATCTTTCTCCTAAATGGTCCGACTTTGAAGATTTTTTTTAATAGATTACATACCTCAAAGACGATGCTATAAAAAAACTCTTCAATTAAATTTCAATCGTAGAGTTGCTAAAATGGAAAACATTGATCACAATTTCAGTTCAAAAAATCTAATATTAATTACACTTTATCACAAACGCAAAATAAATTTCTTTATTTATTTATTCAACATTTACAAATAGGGCGGAATTTTTACACTATCACCTAGACTAAAGAAACGCGAGACACAACTAAAATATGAATCTCTGTTTTGTGTTAGAGAAGTAATAATATATATTTATTTTAATACTATATCTTATTACAGTTTTAATTAACACTGTATTTTGTGTCAACACCTAATAAGCTGCAATGCATTCTGTCCATGACAATGCTACTTCGCGCAGCTACTATAAAACTATTTTCAACTCAAACCGAACCCTGTTGGAATGTCCAATACGATTGTCTCTGTACCATGCTCACCCCCAAAACCTCCTAAATGACGGACTTTCTCACCTCCCTTTGGTCTCAACTCTACCAACTTTAATTTGTCACCTGCATCTTCACTTCCCAGTTAAATTAACTTTCGTTCTCGTTTAACCTTAGGCATCAACTTAAGTTGGTCCGGGTCACCCTCAAGTTAAAACTTGAGAATAATTTGTTTACTTAATGATAAAAGTTTATAAACGAATATTATGTAAAGTTATTTTTTACATCAAGATATTTGTATATGTTTACAGTAAATGAAGGAGCAAAGACGTGCTATTTATAGCGTCATGTGAGATAAACTTTATGTATACGTTTTCGGGGGTAACAGAATATTTGATTCACTCCCCGGTGATCTGTCATGCACGGAAACCCTGTGCACAGAACACAGTGCTTATGAAAATTAATTCCTTTTATAAGCAATGTGCTTGAATCATTTTAACTTATATCCAGCGAAAATAATAATATTTTATGCGTTGTCATTGATACAATATTGCCACGGCCCGTGAGGAAACAAGAATAAATTGTGGAAATATTATAGTACTCAAAATGGAGCATGTCTGTCATAAATCAGTATCTCACTTTATGTGGTAAGGAAATAGGAAATAGACGCTTGAGCTATAAGGTTTGTCGGCTAAAGGCAACTTCATGGATTAATGCAGTGTCAGTTACAAACATGTATATTAAATGACAATGGTAAATAATAAACTTAATCTTTTAATTGTATAAAATGCAAACATTTGTCAAAAACCGCATATGTAGGTACGCATAGTTTTAAATTTCATATTAGAATTTATTTCCTATACACATTCTTATGCTTCTTATCGCGTAATATAAAACAAAAGACATTTTTTGTAATGAGAATGAGTAATCTATAATTTTTCCTACACCATACAGTTTGCATCACTTAAATTTAGTTTTAAATAACAATAAAGAATTGACAGTAACAAACAAAAAAATAACAAAGAAAAATAATTTTGTTGAAAATACCATAGTTATTAACATATAAATATGATTACAGAACTTAGGGCACCCAAAATGTAAATTCAAATAGCGAGTTAATGTGGCAAGAGAATATTGAGCTTTTTCATAAGGGATTATTTTAATGCTTCTAATAAATATACTAGGATAAATCCGCGTAAAGAATATTTATCGTTTCGAAACTACCTAAACATTTAATAAAGAAAATATGTATATATTGAGATAAACGTTAATACAAGTTTCATTAAAACTATCTGGTCCACTTATGTAAATAAAACTGCAAGTGTATTTTTGTAACCAATAAATACGTATATAGACTAAAAAAAATCATTACGCATTTTTAAAAATTTTGATTCTTAAAGAATGGGTGCATGACGGGATACTTTCGCTCCGTACAGAAGTGGGCCAGTGTCCCGTGAAAGTTTCCGCGAATGTGGTCCGCTATCCCTATTACCGCAACAGATCAAAGCAGACAAGGACCCTTGTATATACTCTATCGTTATAACTCTTATGGCCGAGAATAACATTTAATATTATTATCAACTGTCACTGAAAAACTTAAAATTTTCATTTCGTTTCAAATACCGGTGTAATGAAAGAACTTAGTACAATTATTACCAATTAAAGGGAGCTAGGTTTCCATTGTAAACAACTAACTATAACAGACTGTAAATTATTCTTAAAGTAAACTTCCACTAACTCCGTGTTCAGTCTACCGCAATGTTAATTTAATGTTTACAAAGTTAAAAAGGTCACTGACTGTTTACAAACTATTATTTTCAATGTATTAAAAGCAGAGAAACCAACCGCTGGATAAAGTTGTTCTCAAAGTGAAAATAACGCTTTCCAAATAATTCAATTATTTAACCTACTGAGTTTTAAGTATAAAATTTGGTATACGAAAAATTAAATTACTGGATTCAATTTTATTTTAGAGTATAAATCCGACGACTAGCAAGTCTGAAACTCTGGGTACTTATCGTTATAATTATAGCGTTAGTATAACCGTTTCGGGAAGAAATATATATAGAAATAACCCAACGCAAGATTCGTAATTTGGAAATAAAAGTAAATAATATTCTCGCTGGACCGATTATCCGATTTATTTAGGATTCAATATTGTGTAATGACTACGGTGCAAATACAGGCACACGAAAGATAAAAAATACCAGAATATTTCTCTTTAATACCAAAAATTTTAAAGAACTTATAATACAGATACATACATTCTTTGGGTTACTACTATATTATATTAAAATCAAATTATATTTATGAAATATTGATTACCACAGCAACGTATAAACGGTAGTATTTAATACTCAGTTAAGTAACTTAAAAAAATTACAACTTACTCCAATATCTGCCATTTAAAGTTGTAGCATAATATTTCCAAATACAGATTTATACGACCTGCTATAAAATATAATAAATAACTTATTTTAAATTTCTTAGCGTAGATAAATAAACATGTAACGACGTATTTTCTAGATGTAATATGTACAATCGTCGAAAATCACGGTCTCGTCTCGTTTCCGATTTTGTAGATTGCATACCTACAGGTGATTTCCGACGTCTGATAGCAATTTTCAATATCATTTACTGAAGTATTGAATGTTCCTATTGCCTCTAATATAAGCTCATCGTTTTGTGAGTACATTCATTGCTCAGTCTTTATGATTAGAAAACGGAAGTATTGTTTTAAAAATATATGAAACGAGTAGATCGCTCATAATATACATATCATTAACATTGACCCCCCCAACCAGGCTGGAAATATGTTTAAATTTAAGTTATCTAATACACAGGCAAACACAATTATAAATATAGCGTACATTGTGCCGCATTCATTACTACATTTGTATATTATAAGAACACATAATACTTAAAATATTTAATAAGAATTCTAGATAAGAAAATAAAAGTATATAACATATATTTATTTATGGTCACTAATCTCCGATACAATTGAATGATAAAAATAATCAATTTATTTTTTCATTGAGTTTTTTTCACTTTGTTAAAACTTTCTACCAGACGGCGCTGTATCATTTTAAACGTATAATATCATTTTGGGATATACCTAGATAAAAATTTAATACAATGACCTGACATCACTTGCGATATATAATACAATTAATTGTATTAAAATGAAATACAGTTTACAATTATTCATAAAAATATAATTAATGTTAGTTATATACGTTTATAACTATTCTCGCTTTTGAATTAATCACAGTAAATATCGTTAAGTTATTGCGGATATTCTGTATAAGCTAATTTCTCTTTATTCCAGCTGACACACTGAAGATGCAATTAATAACTTGATGAGTCTCGACGTTCATAATACGCGTAAATATGCATTTGTACACACCATTAATTGTTGACGACGATCTGTTAATCGTAGACATGTCGTTAAGTCGTTATTAAAATGTTTCTCATTTATTTACAAAGTAAATGCCATACCTAATTTGCTTTGAATAAAATATAATAAGCTCTGTATAAAATGAAATACTTTATAAGAGAAAGTAAAAATAAATAATTGCTTCGCCTTTCTGCTAACATAATTGAAACGAATATTTCATAATTGCACTGCCAATATTATGTTGAATGTTCGTATAAATACATATTAAACGTTAATTTTCGCAACATTATTATTCATTTAACCGCACGGTATTTGGTTTCTCTATATTTTAACCATAAATTTAAGTTTTTGTGTACTTTATTCGATATTTTGTATTTAATAACAAAGTTACTAGGTTTTTATGCTTGAATCGCGTCCTCAACAATAAGTGAATGCTGAAAATATTGCTAGTTTGCCGCCGGATCAATTCCTGCACGTAATAGGTAATTGTAATATCTATGTATAATTTGAATATTTTATTACTAAACGTTGCAGAATTCTGGCTATATTTAAACACAAATAAAAGTTAAATTGTCGACAAAACAGGGAAAGGTCTGACCTATACAAAATATGTCTCAGTCGACTAATGGATCATTACCATTTATCTCGTATTAAGGCTTACATCCAGTGAATCGTAATTAGACTCTTACCTTTCCTTACATATTCAATAACAATCAAAAAGCCGACCTCGACTGAGTTTTTATTTTTTCGGGTCAGAAATTTTCTATTCCATTAGAAGTTGAAATGGGATATACCGATGTCAGGTTTTTTTTTAAAAGGATTTTCATGTTTTTTTTTTTTATTTACAGTTAGATAAAATACTTAATTGGAAAACGGATAATAAAAAATGTCAAGTACGTTTTATTTAATTTTTTATTCAATTGTCATATATATATATTTTAACAATTGTCACAATCGCACAAAATTTATGACTTTTAAAAGTGTAATGTTTTGTCTAGTCGAAATTTTTCTTTTTTTCTTTTCCAGTTTTGAAATCGCCAATTATACTAAGTTGCGGAGATTTACTTGTTATTTAATATATAATGCGAGTTTGTGAATGAAACATGTATCGAAAATATACTGCATTCAAGATCCACTGGAGCAAGTCTAAATGCAAGTCAGCAAATTGTTTCTATAAATATGCTGAATAAGGTACACTGCCGTCCAAAAGTTTGAGACCACCTTGAAAAAATTACAATATTGAATAAAACTCCAAAAGTTAGTGCTCTACAAATTATTTA
>DWQX01001538.1:0-27242 GCA_018245475.1 Pharmacophagus antenor | reverse complement strand
CAATTTCCAAATATATAAATATAATTTATTTGCAGCTCTTATGGTAAAACATATTAACAGGTTTACATAAAAAACTGCACTGGTAGTATAAAAATAAAATTCTGTAAATTTTTTAAATCGAGAACATTATTTGCTTTAGAAACAAGAAGAAATTATTAACTGGCCGCTATTACCGATGAACATTTTATGTCAATTATCCCAACCCAATGCATGGTGTAAATCGATTTTATTTTGCCTGGTTTACCCCTCGAATTTATCTTACTTTAGGGAAATAACGGCCATATTTAAGTAATATGTACAAACCACTAGCCGTTATCAAACATGCAAAACGTGATTTATATGATATAAGTGGTTGTGCCACGGTGCTACTATCTGACATCTCATTTTATTTTTAGACAAGGAAGAGAAAACTACATATAATAATCTACAAGTAATTAAAATAAGATGAAGGTAAAAAAGATTACAATTCTTTTAAATAATTATTAAAAGAGCTATACTAATTTTCTACTATCTATACAGTAACTGGAGAACCTAAAAGATGCGAGCTTATTTTCTCCGTAATGGGGTATGATCGAGTGACACCAAGATAGAAAAGAGGCATAAACAAGTGAAGGTGGTCGACAAATAGGTTATCAAGTGTAAGTAGGTAACTGGCAAAATCACCTCGAGCGGTGGGTCCAGATCGTCTTCAAGCGGTGGTACGTCGGCCGTCCTCCGCGCTCTGCCGCTCCTGTCCCACACAACACCAGGTCATTCTTACCTCACCAACTCAGCGTTCTTTTATTTACGTTTTCAAAATAGTCATTACTTAGAAGTAATCGATGGTCTATTCATCTTTTATTGACAAACATCAATATATTTTAAAATTTTCACAAGTAACTTTACGACAATAACCATGCGCATGTGAAGATCTGTTTAAAAATTATTGCGTACATACCTCGGAGATGTTTCTTTAATCGCCAATCGAGAACCAGTTTAACTGGCAGTTAATTTTAAAGAAATTTTACGGAAGCGGGATCGTAAAACTGCCGATGATGCTACCATCTAATTTCAACGTTTACGTTGTAATAAAACAATCGACCGCGACGTTAAATAAAAGTGAGAGCGTTGGCAATAAGCCAATGAAACATTCACGAGAGACAGTTGACGAAAAAACTTTAAAAAAATGGTTATTTTCAAAGAGAAACATTAAAAAAGGTATAAAGGCAAAGGCATGACGAGGACTCACCCTTTGCTTTCGCATTTACAGGGTACTTTTACACTTAGAATTTAGTGTCATCTAGCGAAAGATTTACGCTATGCTGAGTCAGTAAGTAGTTCACGAAAAATATTTCCTGGCACGTAAATACTTTGTAAGGTGTTGTATACGAAATATGTATGTGCTCTTAATTAATATATACGAATAAATTGTATAAGATGTGTGTCACCTGTATGCGTGGTCGTGTGGTGGTAGACCCAGACCGGAGTCCTCGGAGGGGGAGCGGTGTTCCACCACTAGCGGTGCCTCTGACGGCCCCTCCTACAACAAGATCTCTCTACTCACCAGAGTTTATATTACTCTTCGTATACTTATTGATGGTGAGAAAATAAAACTTATTACCTCAATTGCCTTGGCTTCAATTACTCAAATTTATGTATTATATTTCCGACTTCCGTGTTGTTGAATAAAATTAATATTGTTAGTTATTTAAACGTAATATTTGAATAATATTGTTAAAAAAATTACGTACTTTCAATTCAGTTCATATCTCTAACTGATTAAGATAATCAAAATCGATATAAAAGTAATAAAAAAATAAAATACGTATATGTCTGTTTAACAATGTATATGTGTATAAATTTATAAACGCACGCTTAATTCTTCCAATTTAAAATTAATATAACTTAATTCACTTACTACTTGAAGCAAACTTAACGACATTGAATACACTGAAGATGCTGAAAGCACAAAACCAACATGTAACATGCAGGTGTATATTCCATGCATATGACTTACCGGATCGTGCAGTTCGTGCATGGTGGAGGAAGGCAGCATATGCCTCTCGCTTCCACGCTACAGGATAAAGCAAGATTTATTATGACTGCGCAACAATTAAAGTACCGATATGCACTATGATAATATGGTTTTTTGCAGCACATGCAGTATTTGATATGGCATATATTATTTAAATATTGCCTAGTGCTCGTGATAGCATTCAATTTTAACTTTCAATGTTATTATTAAATAAATTTAGCTGTATAACTAAAAATCTAACATTAACTTAGTCTATATTAAGGTTTAAGAAAAATTATATTTAGTGCTTACAGAATGGAAGCTGATTACGTGATAGCGCCGAGATCCTAGACTAATGAACCGTACGAGTTTCTTTAGTTGACGACATTTCATTTACAACTGTTTCTACGTGTTATTGCGACGTTATAATGATAAGTCATTTGTCTTCGTTAACTGACAGTACATGTTAAGTATGACACTACACGGTCAGTTTTTTTTTAATATTAATTCATCTTAAGCTACGTTAACAATAATCATACCATATAAGGTCAAATGACCCATTTTAAACTTTTGTATTAATAATACACGAATTATTTTTTACTTCTCTACGTTAAACTTTATGACTTTTATTGACTTATTGAATCTACTGTTCTTATGCTATTTTTGTATTTTTTTTTTGTTTATGTTAAGTAATACCGTCGTATACCATTGTTTACCACGTCAGGTCATTTGACCCTTTGAAAATTGTTGGTATGATTAGTGTTAAAAAAATATTAGGTCCTACCTAACATATAAAACTGGCGTTTTGTAAGGGAGTAACCTAGAGTGGTTTTTTTTTAATATAATATATTTATTTAATGAAAGTATGTACCATTGCTATTTATGCACTTTTGCCATCTCATAGGTAGTTCATTAATCCTTTTACTGAAAAAACCACTCGGACAGGAATCAATATAATTTTTATTTGCGCTTTGGACTACCCCATCGGAGTTGAATTTATTCCCTTGCAAGATGTTATCCAAATTTCGAAAAAAATGATATTCTCTTGGAGCAAGGTCCGGGGAGTACGGTGGATGTCTTAGACATTCCAATTGAAGCTCTTCTAATTTGGTAACTGTCTGTTGTACAGTGTTTGGTTTAGCGTTGTCCTGTATCTGTATATATAGGGACCTACGGCGATTAACCATCCTCAGTTGTTTAGCAGCTAGCTTTTCCATCATGATTTCCAATTACTGACAATACACATCTGCTGTAATCGTCTGGTTAGATTTAAGAAAGCTGAAGTGAACAACACCGGCACTAGTCCTCCAAACGCTCGCAAATAACTTTTTTTGATTTAATTTTCGGATTTAGCTGGTTCGCAAGGGTTCAGCCATTGCATTGAACGTTTCCGATTATCGTACAAGAACCACTTTTCATCACAGGTAATGATTCGATTTAAAATCCCTTCATTATTATTCTGGTTGAGTAATGTAACGCAGCCGTCTACACGTGTTTGTCGATTTGTTCCACTCAATTCATTACGGACCCACCTTTCAAGCTTTTTCATCTTCCCAATTTGCTTCAAGTGGATTAAAACAATTTTGTCACTAACACCGCAGCCTGTAGCTGACTCGGACAAGGTTTGCGATGGATCTGCTTCCGGAATAGCCTTCAATTCTTCATTATCAACCTTGGACTCCCGCCGCCCACGGGGCTTGTTTTGCAGGTCGAAATTTCCATAACGATAACGATGAAACCAAAAACGTACTGTGTTTTCTTTTACGACACCAGCGCCGTACACATTACTAATCCTTCGAGTCGTTTCTGCAGTACTGGTGCCACGGCGGAACTAGTACTGGTCCATAACATGATATTTTAAGTTTTCCATTTTGTAAACTGAGTGACGCAAAGAAAACACTAAAGATGGCAAAAACATACGGATCACGGTTTTCGAAAAACAAATGCATGAGTAAGTAGCTGTATAAATTTGAAATTGGAATTCCTAACCAAAGAGGAGATATTTGAGATCAAAGTGGCCAGTACGACAAAACGCCAATTTCATATGTAAGGTCCTAATAGACCGATGGTGTTCCTATCGCTTAGGAGAAATATACCTTAATGTGAAGTTCGGCGGCTTCCTCTCCTCGCCTGTAAATAAGCTCGTCGAATCTCGGCCGGTCTTCAGGCAGCATAAATTCTCGAATTTCAGTCAGAAGTGTGTACTAACAAAGTAAAAAACATAAATATATAATATAATTATTTAAAATTAATTGTCAATATTTTAAACAATTAGTGAAATATAGTCGCATACTGGCATAAACATTTTTAAAATCATTAATACTTTTCGTTTTTTTATGAATTAAGTATTGTATTTAGTAGTAACAATTAGAAACCGGATATTTAGACTATTTAATTTAGCGTGGAAACATATCCTGCTATTTCATAGTGAAATAAAGTTTTCTTAAAAATATGTGGTTTAAGCATAATCAGATACACAAAATACAAAAAAGCAGCATTCAATGATGTTGTTTAATTCATTATCCATAATTATTATATATTTAACGATGATCTCTGCACTTCTATTATACAAAATGTAAACAGTCCTTACTTTTTGCGGAGTGTCGAGCAAGTCCCTTAGTACTGTTAAAAACGCATCGGGAGTCAAGCGTCTCGCTGCATATTCTTCCATATAGTATGCCAGCGCCGGTAGATCGCTCGGTGGCATAAGCGATTTGGCCTTTTGTTCCACTGCTACCGCTGCAGCTCCTCTTCTTTTGCCCCATCCGCTTATTCTGTTTGAAATTATTAAAGACTATATAAAATAATTTAATGAAATATTTTAAAAAGATGATTTACTATTAAATTCTATGACCTTCGATAACCTTCCCTATAATTTCAGGAACATTTTTTCTTTAAATTAAGGTCTCAAGTTACAAAGAATTTCGAAACAATAAAAACGCTAAGGCTATTGACTACAACACATTGAGGTTAAATTATCTATACGTAATCTTTGCGTGGACAGCAAAGACCGCCTCTGAAAAAAACGAAGAACGAAAATAATGGTATCGAAGAAATCTCTGTTGTTACTGATCAATATCTTAGTTTGAATGGAGATGGTTAGAAAGAATAATTTTGTAACCTTGGAGCCGCGTCTCTTTCGCCGTAGGCTGTGCACGCATGGGGCACCTTGCCCACATCCCGTACCAACAGTGACATACGTTTATGATACTTTAATTGTGCTACGGCTTCGTCGTGTGTAACGTCCACGAACGATTGTCCATTGACCTCCAGGATCTGGTCTCCTACCTGCGCAGAAATGGATAAATTTATCAGAATGTTTACATAGATATATAAAAAAAATAAACTTGTCGATTATATTAGCATTAGGAGAACGTCTTTGAACGTCACTGAACTTTTATACGCAATCTACTTGTTTATTACTACACGAACCTTAAGGTTATTAAAATTACAACACTAAAGCAAGAAAAATAAAAAATATAGTTTCTGCACCTGTTATTCAACAATTTTCTTTTAAACTTTATGGGTCGTTTAGTTTTTGGCGAATTATAAAAAAGTAAATGAGTAATTGTTGTTGGTTAACTAAAAAATACAAAAAACGTTTTAATTTGTTGAAATGAATAAGAAATACTTGAGAAAATGAAGGTTAGAGAGGCTATTCAATTGATAAATAAACCACCCGTATGCTATTAAATCGCTCATTCAAAAAGGGTGAAAAATTATTCTACATATTTTCTCTTTTTTATGATCGAAATTTTAAAAATCTAATGCATTATTATAAAGAGATGTTCTTGAAGACTGCATATGTGTGTGTCACACGTCTGAGTGCGTTATTGATTGCTACAATAAGGCCTTTTTTTGTAACTTCTATGGGGGCACGCTAATTTTTTTAAGTAGTAAGTCCATAATTTCCCTAAGCAAATAAATCGTGAATTTATGTTTAGGTAAGTAACAATAAAAATACAAAAATTAAAACTCCAAATTTTGAACATAAATCTGTTCGCACTTACGAAATCTATTTTAGGTCACTGCAAAATAATGATTTTTAAGTAACTATCCACGTACTCCATGTCGCGGTGGACCGTTTCACTTGATAACTATTAGTGATGAAACTGTTTTCACTAAAATCAAAGATCTTTATAAAATCATTTTTATTATCATCATCATCATCAAGTTCATCTGCGAAAATCTCTCACATTCGCTCGTTGAAACTGCTATTGTATGAACAGTATTGATGAGCAGAGTTAGATTAATAGCCACCTTTTTGTCTAGTAATTAATCGTGAAATGCCCGGAAAATATTTCGTCCATTCAAATGGAACGTTTTTGTCAAGTTTCGAATCTTATTTCCTTTAAATGTAATGTTTTCTTCCATTTGATTTGGATTTTTTTTAGGTATGACAACATCACAAGCCAGAATGATGACGTATCACTCAATATTAATAAACCATCGTTAATAGAAGCTGTCAATTGATAATAAAGTGTATATGGGTCTATAGGTTGCTGTATATTCTTCTTCAATTTGAGGCTTGGCTGTCACTGTGACAGAGAAGTCTGAACTTTGTTATGAGAATCTCGTATGAGGCAACGCGGTGATTATAGAGAAAATATAAATAAGATTTTGTGTTTGGAGAATTCTAACCTATTAAAAAAATTCTATTGCCATTTTCGAAATTCCCTATAAGAGCATTGCGTGCCCCCTCTTCCCCCCCTTACCCTCACAAAAAGTCCTGGCTTTAAATATTATAATGAAATAGTTTACCATAAGTCCCGCTCTATCCGCCACTGACTCTTTATCAACGCCCGTGATGTAAATTCCTAGGTTGTACTCCAAACCGCCCCTGATCATCAGTCCGAGTGACTGTCCAGGCTCGATGCATAGATCCACCTGCATGGCAATTATAATAACTAATAACAATATATTTTCTTTCCATATAAAAAAAAAATTATAAATTTTATTATATCACTGAAAACATTATTAAAAGATGTCTGATACAGGGCACATAATTAATTGTTTCGATTATCTGATTGTGTAGTAAGAATGCAATTCGACCTGAAACCAATGGCGATATTACCGTATAAAAAAGTTAATGGCTAATCTGCGAAGATGAAAAGAGTAAAAGAAACTAATATTAGGATTAAAAATTTATTTAGAATTTAAGTGTTTAGGCTTCGGCATTTTTTCGGCAGCGCCACAGGGACACCATAGCCGAGTACCTACGAACTCTGACGTTAGCTACCAGTACTATATTAAAATTAAATATATCAATATATAAAAAGATTAATCGTATACATTTGAAAGTTACAAAACGTTAAAAATTCAAAATGAAAAATAGATAATATAATACATTCAACATGGACACAAAAAAAAAAACAAAAAGTACGATTCGAATTGTGAGCCCCCTGCTTGTCCATATGTTTCATTACGGATGGCAATAATACCATGAAAATATTATTGAAATTTTGATTTTCTAATGACATAATTTATCTTAAAACACCATAAACGCTGAAATCTTCATTCACCAAATTATATTATAGACCTGAGGTTTACCTGACCTGAAATAGTACATAGAACTGACGTCACAGCGATCGATAACCATCTTCAAGTTTGCTAATACAACCGCTAACTTTGTCATTTAACAGCTAATAGACAACAATTTGCATGTCATCGTATTTCGGCGTTTTGAGTGCCCGTCGTTTTGGCGTACTTAAGCGATGTATTTAAGACTTTATAGGGCGTGAAGTTTATCGAGCATTATAATTACAAATGGCTGCTTAGATGTCAGTTGTAATTATACTACACTAATAAGTAGCATCATAATCCACGCTACAAGTACTTTTATGAATAACTGCATCGCATAATCTTAGGTAAGACACGATCAAGATCACTTTTACTTCCATTACCTAAAGAGCCAGTTTTCATTTAACAAAATATATTATTCAATGTTTACCTCTCATGACAAGCTTAAAAAAATGTGGGTCGCGTGCGTTAAATAATTCTACTGACATTTGTTTGCTTAAATGCCTTTACTTGTTAGAATTGTATGAATAAATTCTTATGTGCTTATTACAAAATGTAGCTGTGTATAAAACTTACAATCCGATAAATAATAAAATAAAACTTTAAATAGAACTTGCTAATGAAATAAGAACTTTCAATATCAAATTACTTACTAGAAGTGTTTAAATTTAAGTTATATCTATTAAGACAACAAGATTTTCGTCATGATGCAAGTAACTTTTGACGATCTTAGTAAACGTAGCAATTGCTCAACAATATACTTATTACAGATGGAATTCTAAATACAGAAATTATTACTTATTAAAAGTCGTAATGTCATCCCTTATAATAGTGAAAATTAAATGTAATGTAAACATTTCTAAAACTGTAAATTAAGTCTTTACATGACATAGATCATACCAAGTAACAAAAATAAAATAAAAGTTTACCCTTCGTATGGAACGGTCTTTGCTGGCAGATCGGTGAGGCCGCTGCGGCGGCGGTGGTGACGCTGGGCGACCATATCTGTCCATCCAAGAGCAGGACGCGCGCCCTACCAGGGCGCCCGCTGTGCGCACTGTCATTGTCAGTTGTCGACACGACTTCAACATCTGCGGTAAAAGAAATATATACAGTACCCAACATTTGATTTGGCACGTTGAGCAGAAGATAAATAAATATATAAATAAAAAAAAAAGTCCAACGACAAAGATTGACTGGGTTCAATTTTGTAGAGCATTCTCTCTGTCGCACAGTTCTCTGCCAGTAATCGACTAAAATAACACTTAAAAAAGAACCTAGCCAATTATCTCACTTTTGATCTCAACATCGAAATCAAATCCTGGGTACTGTAATAACTTTGATCACAACGTAACTTGATCATAATTAACCTACTAATAACTGGGTAATATTTCCATGAAGTTAGAAGTTAAAAGTAAACATTATTTTATTATATAGTCTGTACATTTTTAGCATAACGACCGCATGAATAAAATTCACTGATTAAAAACTTCCTTTTAATACATATCTCCTTTCATAATACAAATTAAGTGCTCCCGGGAAAAACTATGATAAAAATTTACCCGTAATTTCAAAAATAAAGCTTACACGCTACAGATATTTTAAGCTGTAAGCTAATAATTTAAATGTGCTCTACATTTAAATTTTTAGCTTAGTTGGGGAAAACTGAAAACGTGAACTTTGAATCTATGAATTTCAGTCAAAACTGTACTGACATTGTTTTTAATAAAAAAAAAAAATATTTTACGCTTCATCACTTGAAAATAAAAAAAAAATCAACACCAAGTCCAGCTATTAGGATAAATAGTAGATGATATTGATTGGCACATATTGTTCATATTTGTATGAATATTTTTTTTTAAATAAAGCTCGCTTTACTGACTATAGGACAAATAAAGGTAACGTCGACTGCTGTATTAATCATTAATGTAGTCATTCTCGTGACAATATGTCATTATTGGTCACTATAAATAAATAAATAATTAATAAAAGATATTAAATGAGTCTTGTATAATGAATATTTACTATTTATATCGAGTACAAAGCTATAATGCTATTACCGATTATTATAAAGGGACCATACACATTGTTGAAATTTTGATATATGATTTCTTTGTCAAATAACTTTGTTTTAGCTATAACTTTTAAACTGGTAATGAGTTTCACTGCAATTTAACCCTTTGCAGTCTACTGTCGAGCTCAATAACATTTTCATGCAACAGATCCTACGTGTGGAGTGTGGCTCGACATAGTTTTTAAATTTAGATTATAATATTTTCTATATTAATGTGCTATTGCCGGATTTGAGAGACACGTCGTTTTACAGCTTAAGAATTTTTTATTTGTTATGTGAAGTATTGTTTTTACTTCAGAATAAAAAAATTGCATATTATCATACCTCACCCAGAGAGAAAGCATAAGGACTGCATAGTTTGCTCAAAAAAGTAATATCCCTAAAAGAAAGGGAGAAGCAATTTACATTTGTCGAAAATTCTACACGACAACCTTGCCTACACCTGTGAACTGGCTTCGAAAGATACCATACAAAGAAAATATTTAAGCTTCATTAGTGTCCTCCCATATCTTATTTCTCTGTCACAAAGGTTAGCTAGTAGAGAACTCACAATGAGATAAGCTCACCTGTATGATACATTTTCTGCTTAGAATAATTTTAATTAGTATATAACATGTACAAAGATTTTAAATCAAATAAATAAATTTACAATAAAATCAATAAAACTCTTTAATTGTTTTACATATTATTTTATACTTCATTCTTCCTCTTTCCTCATGGGAAATAGTCAAGTGGGTGCTGCTGCTGCTGTTTGCGCTGTTAGTCTTTTTGACGACTATTACAGCTTCATCGAAACTGGCCCACGGATCCAGTGATCCATGAGCTCTCCCACGACATTACTCTGACCAGAGAAGCTGGCTTAGCCTAACAGTCAAGTCGCGAGCTACGCGATAGTCGCAGTCGGAGCGCGAGCCCTAACCGCGACTATTGTTCGGCTATGACGCAATAAGCGGGGGCGAGAAGCGCCCGAATATTCGGGTGTAACAAGTGTACGCAGTGTGCGGGTTTTGTTTCCGTCCCGCTCGTCCGCGAGCGAGAGGGACGAGGATTGAGGTGTGTCGGTGACTGGTATTGTAGATGCATGTGGTGTTGTGCATCGAGTTTGAGTGTTTTCTCTGTCTAACCCGACTCATGCATTGAGACTAACTAACACATTGCGCTGACGTAGCTTGGATAAGCGTTGTATTGGAATCGGCACATATTCGACTGTATTGACGATGAGTTTATAGGGGTGGTTCATTCCCACTACAAAATTAAAGAGAGAGTCAAGTAGGTGTACCAAAAGTAGTCTTTCTTGACCTCCAAGAGTCAACGATTTCTTGCAAGGAGTTCATGTCAACAGAAGAAATAAGGGTCCATGATATATAAATTCACGTTAGTGCTCAATTTGTTAAGTTAATTAATTTACAAAAAATCAATATTAAGTTAGTTATACATAGTGGTCGACAATGTAAAAAAACTGAAGAACATTGGTTTAAATAATTTTAATTATACCTAGGTAAATGAATTGGTCCACAAGTAGGTTACTTGTGTAATTATGTATATAATTTTTTTGAATTTTTAGCGTTACTATAAATATTTGCTGTATATAAAGTTGAGACGTTTGTGCAGGAAGTTAATATCGATTTTGATAGAAACTGAACAATCTTAATGTTAGTATCGAAAAATTCAAATAACAAATAATAATAACTGTGTCTATCCGAAAGTAAAAAAATTAGTGTCACTGTAAGCTAAGAATCGGGTTCACCCGTTAAAGCACAATTTCATTGTACCTATGTGAAGCAGGACGCAGTCGGAATAACGTGAAAATAAAAAATGGGGGCAACGTTGTCATGCTATTCAGTAATTTTAAAGCTTGCCTCTCGTAATATTTCACTTTTATACTTTCTAAAACATCCGACCTTCAATGATGTACACAAAAGACAGCAATAATAAACATGTTACACTCTCTTACTACTTAAAAAAATATTAATTTTACACACCGACGCCGTCGATAATGAATAAAAACAGTATCAACCGAAATTAAAAGGTACAAAATTATTTGTTACTATTTTCATATCTTGAAGAATATATTTTCTTCTGATATTCTCGGAGCCATCTATCAGGAAAATTATTATTAAAAGTATTAAAATTGGGTTAGGAACGTCTTTCTTAGCGTCAATTAAAACATATTGTGCAGTTCTTATTTTAAATAACATATAAAATAATTTTTAAAGATTTTTTATGAGAATAATTTTATAATCTGTAGCACGGATTGCATCAACAAAGAATATTTTCTGTTTACGGAATGTTCCAACGCGGAATTGGAATAACGCTAACATGTCAGCTAGTCGATTCAATTCGTGTTGTCTATACCTAACGCTGCCTGCATGTTAAACTTCCGTCGTCACAATGAATAACTGGGATGACTGCACCCATCGTGCTTATTTACAAAAGTTTTTTAACTGGACCAACGTTACAATTCCTCGTATTGAGTTCTCGAGGCAAATTAATAACAACGTATTAATCATTTTCATTAAAATAAACATTTCAAATTTACTTACGGTCACATAAACAGTTATTCTAATACATATTTTTCAAATTACTTTGCATAACTAAGCATTACTGTTTAATATCAATGATATTTATTTTATCGAATTAAGTTGATGAAGATGATAATTTACCAATTGTACAGCAATATTTAATTAAGCTTCACGACTTTAAATACGGCACCTTCCAAAACAAAACACAATAATGTATGTATGTAGAATTTCTTCCAAGACAAAGAAAGGCCTCTGGTAAAAAGATCTACAATCATTAAAAGGATTATTTTTAGATAAGTAGGTATAAGAATTTTCGATATTTTTATTATTCTAACCTTATAAGTTTATTTAATCAGCTTAATCATTTAATTATGCCAAAATTAAGCGTTAGGAAGAAATAAGCAACGTCAAAAATGAAACAGTCCTAAAACTATATCATATCAATAGATTGCATTCTTTCTAAACCAAAGTGCAACGGGCGCACAATCATGTGGATTTTGATCTGACCTAAATTGCCTGTATGTTAAGTGTCATCAGGACGTAGTGTCGGATTGAGAACCGATGCCACTTTTAGTTTAATGCCTATGAGAATGTAATACACTTATGCACGATTTACGAATATTTAGGAACACACTTTTTAAAAAACAGTTTTTTTAATGATTTTCGGCTAACACATAGCCTCTTGATGTTAAGTGATAATGGGGCTGTAGATGGTGAAGCGTGTTCGCCTAAAATACATCTGGCTCTCACATGTACAACTGCCGTAACCCAGAAATGCTGTTATGGTGGCAGATTGTAGTTGAGGGCGGTAGCTAGTCAGGCGACTTTGAAAAACTCTACCACCAACCAGACTCCACTACTCTTGTGGCCCGGAAATCGAACCCGGGACCTTCGTGTTACAAAGCAAGCGAGTAAACCAATGTGCCACAAAGGCAATCCAATAAAACAACACATGGCATTAATCAAACCATGCCAATGCTCACAAAGCAAGATTTTACTAATAAACGTACACACGGACTACGGGTATAACTTATTTGTTGTAGTGAGTTGAGGTACGCTTAAGCCTCTAAATGCAAAAAAATATTCTTCACAAATCAAAAATCACAGAGATTTAAATTATATTAATAAATCTTTATTCATCAGCCTAAACTAATGCAGCAGTCGAACTATTTATTTTATCCATATAATAATAAAATAATATAGCATTGTAGAAATGTATATTTTCCTGACACTAGCATACGTAAATAAATCGTAATCTAAGTATGTTTACTCTGTGAGTTTAAAGATTAGACAGATTCACAAGAATCCCTTGTATTTTTCGTTCCCGTTAAAGAGAAGAAAAGCGTAATAGAATCAATAAATTACATTTTATATTAAACGATTGTTTACCTTCAATGCATCTTCATGAGATATCCCGGAAAATGGCGTGCCATTAACCTGCAGGATAGAGTCGCCTGGTCGCAGTCCCGCCCGTTCTGCGACGGATCCCTCCTCCACACGTGATATATACACTCCAACTCCTACACCAACCCGTTACAGAAGGATTTAGTAGAAACCATACTTTTCACCCATTACCGATTTAACTTTTTCATTACATTTTTTTTATAAATTGAGTCTTATTTATACTTTTGGTATAGCAAAACAAAAAAACTGCATACGAATTATACATACATATCAAATGAAATCAATATTTTAATTAAAACTTGTCTAAATAATGTACGCTGGGAATGTTTTACAACAGTTAAAACATACTAAACATAAAATTCATTCTCATACACTCGTAAGGTGAACAATGAATTTTCTTTCTCATCTTTCTACACTTACAGAATTTTTTGAGACGAATTCAATGTTTGCCTAAGATAAAAAGTTCTCCGCTTTATATTGAGTAATAAAATAAAAACTGCATTAAAGTGGGATGAGTGGTTTCCGCCTTTAGTGTGCACAAATATTTTTATGCCCTTGTTATGTCCCAATTTTGTCAATTTTTATTATTATTTTATATTATTGTTATTTATCGCAAATATAATATATTTATACGTGTATATAATATAAATACATCACGTATACAATAATTATATTTTGTAATAGACAAAGAAAATTAATTGATTGTGTTCATAGGATAGTACATTTCATTGATTAGATGGCTTTGTTCGATTACTCCGCAACCTATTTAAGATTTCCATTTACAATGAAAATCGATGGCCTTGGGTCCTTTGTTATTTTTGATTACTTAGATTGAATAATAAAACTTTCTTGTGTGTTTTATGTGACACATATAAGAATTATAATAAGCGAACTATGAGATTCCGATAATTGTAAATAATTAAAAGCCCAGCATAAATTCATTTACAGCGACACCAAAAAGTGCGTATTTTTTTTACAAAAGGAATGCAAAAAATCTTCAAAGGCATGAAATTGCAACAAAAAGACAAATAACTAACCTGCTTCCTTACCGCCCTTGACGCAAATTCCGAAGCCGTGGGAATCCGCAGGGTCGCGGCTCATGGTGACGGTGCGTGTGGCCGGCTCTGAGGGCGGTGCCGGCGCCCCACCCGAAGAATACGGCCTTTCCCGCTCTCCGCCGCGGTATATCGCCTAAACCAAACAATTTATAATTCTCCGTCTTCCTGACATCATCTAATAACAGACCGGATTATCTCTCTTTTGTGAATATTTAGATTGAAAGTATTATAATTAATACACTTCGCAACAACACTAAACTGTCTTTTGAACATGGTGTCAAATGAAACCAATGAAGAGTACTTATGTTTAGGGCAGACTATAATGGAAGATTTAAGTTTTATATTTCGTGAATGTCAGATGAATGGAATGGTTCAACGAGGAAATTATCCACTTCGCTAAAATACTGTAGAAAATTAACATACTGTATTTCCGGAATCCATTCGCAATTGTTCATCTTAGAACTTATTATTGTATAGAGATATCATTACGAACGTTTCTTAATATATTCGTATAATAAAAATGGAAATGTATGCAAAGGTTTTGAAAAAACCCACCACTATCCAGACTACTTACACTGCCGGCCAAAAGTTTGAGACCACCTCGAAAAAATTACAATATTGAATAAAATTCCAAAAGTTAGTGCTCTACAAATTATTTACTTACCTTATTAAATAGGGAACTTGTTATGTAATATAAAATAATTTAAAAACTACAATAATTGCCATTATTATTAATAAAAAAATATATATTATTTAAACTAGCGTTTCGTCGAAAAATCTTCCCTTACTTTTTAAAACTTTTTTGACCAATCTTGGCTACCGGGCTATTAGTTTATTGATAGTTTCTTGTGAAACATTGTTCGAATTCTCTTGTAAAGTCCTCCAGAGGTCTTGTTTTGACGTCGGACAATGACTACGGACGTTTCTGTTCATCTCCTTCCACAGAAGCTCTATCGGATTGAGATCCGGACTCTGAGGGGGCCACTCCATGTTTTTCAAAACTCCTACCGTCTCTTTGTGCTCTAAATATCCCCTGTATAGTTTAGAACTATGTTTTGGATCATTATCTTGTAGGAAAATGAATCCATCTCCAATCAAACGTAGCCCGGAAGGAACAGCGTTTCGCTCCAGAATCTCTTTGTACTGCTCCTTTTTCATGATTCCTTCAATTTTAACCAAATCTCCGGTCCCAAAGCTAGAGAAACATCCCCAGGCCATAATAGAGCCTCCGCCATGTTTGACTGTTGGCACTACACAGTCTGGCAACATCTTTTCTTCGACAACATTATAATTTTTTACAACATTATAATAAAACACGAAAGAAGATTTATGCCTTCATTTTTGTTTTAAAAAGGACACTGCTTCTATTATACCAAAAATATAAAACATTATTGACCTCTAAATATAGGAAGTTGCGCGTCAAATTGAAAAAACTGAAGATCGTAAAAGTGCCTCTCACACAAGCCCACTGGAAATGTAGATAAATGATATTTTTAAACCATTTTACTCTCAAGAAAAATTTGAATGAGCAACTTCAGCTAATGCAATTTGATATTAAAATGGTTACACTATTGTAGATAAGACCCCAATGTTTTCTTGGTTTTAAGTAAGAATTTTTAATACATGCAGTTTTCTGCTTAGTAACCCGTCGTCAACTGAAGGTAAAATCATACATCATCCTGAATATCAAAGAGTAATAATATAAAACTTATCGACATCTAAAATCATGACAACAATTTTTGCTATTAAATAAAGGGAAAATTTGTATGCTCGTTAACCTGCTTCATTGATCTAAGGTAACAAAGATCATCAAATAATCGCGGTCATGTCTATTCCTTCCCTTCGTAACATTAAACGCTTACCGCAATGGTCATGAATAACGTAGTGATATCGACTGCCATCGCCTCGCCCCAGAATAATTTACTCGTGTGACAGGCCGCACCGGGGTTCCACTATTATGTTCACATATAGTGCTATTATTAGAACAGAAATATTTTTGAATATTATGAAAGGTTTTCTCGAGCTTTTATTTTCAAGTATTGTAGTTGCTAGTGCCAGAACGTGGCTCAACCTACGATCAGCGTGATGTGGTACACGAGATATCCAAACCGATCAAATACAATATCAAAAGAAATAATTAATTTCATGTATAGAATATATTATTAAAATTTAAGTGTTATTCAATTTCGAACTAACATAATATTGATGTAACTGAGGATTTACAAAAATTATGTAAATTTAAATCTAGATAAAATCATCTGAATCAAATTCAAATACGCTAATAGAAGTTATCTAATGTACTCAAATGTTTAAATAAGAAAACCATTGTGTCGTACATAGTTGCAATGTTACTTGATTCGCTATATACGTTCCTATATATCGTAGCTTTAAATTCACTAATAAATACTTACGTTGAAATAATCCTAGTGTTAAAAATATTACAAGTATCATTTCAGTTTCTTTAGTTTCTTAATCTAATATTCTTGTTTTTTTTTTTCTATCGACAATGGATTGAAACTTGATCTAAATTTCACATGAAGTTAAGTAAACATAAGACCGTGGATGTGTGACCGTGATAGTGTGCTCGCCTAGAATACTATGGCCCTCACATGTATAATAACTGGTTTATGAAAATGCTATTATAGCTGTAAATGGAAATGGAGAGTGGGCAGCTAGCAAAGCGATTTCGAAAAAACCCTACAATTGTTCAAATTCTTCACTATTCACGTGGAATGGTAAGCACTAAATTACTGCGTTACGGATACAGAAAAATCTAGTAGAATTCAGATTACTGCCATAATGGTTACATTAAGCACATTAATTGCGTTGCTCTATCCAGATGTAATAACCAAACTATTCAATTTAATGCTCTATCAATGACTTCAAGGTACTGGCGAAGAGAACTTTTTTTTTATGAACTCACATGATGTGTTGTGCTGCTGGGGCTGCTAGCAGGAGAATGTCGTCTGGTTGGAAGTGGGGCCGGCAGCGGGGCGGGGGGGTGCGAGGGTGGCAGCGCCTTACCTAGCGCCGCGGCCCCCCCCTGTCCGAAGAGCCGTAACACCTGCTCTGGCGAGATAGGTCGCTTCTTTCCATTTGTTGCGCTTAAGTGGTTTGTGCTGTTTCTTAAGCTGCTTGCACCTGTGTGAGAAAAAGTAAGACAGTACTGGATTTATTTTTTTCCTAACATGATTAGTATAGCTTTAGATGTTTCAGGCGATCTTACTTTGACATCAAATGATGTTTAAAAGTTTAAATGTTGTTTACGTTCTTATAATATTTATATATTACAAGAACATATTATATATCTAAAAAAAACGTAATTTTATTTTATATCTGTTTCATAAAAAAGTCCACACTGCTACAACTCTAAGACATTCATTTCAAAAAACATTTCCTTAGCCTCAATTTTGGAGGCCTTTAAAATTATCTTTTATTGCTCTACGTAGAAAACCTGGTAGCGAAAATGTTAAACTACCTCCCGTACGAAACAAATAGAACAAAATTATTCGCAAATATTCTGAAATGTTTTCCTCAACTAATATGTATGTATTTCATCATACAGCTCCGGATAATTGTCAAATAACTGTAATAATATTAATTTTGTACTAATTCACTCATTATATTTATTAAAGAAAAAACATTAAAAATTAGTTGCATAGAATTCAAATACATTAATCAATACTACACTTACATTTTTATCCGATGATAATAAGAATATGCTCAATCTGACACGCATCTTCCTGTTGTTAACTACGCACAACTTTTTAATGAGTGGTATTAATTTTATCTCTCTTCATGAAAATAAATTGCAAATATATACCAATTACTTTTAAACAATTTTAGAATGTTTTTCAAACAAGTTATTAAGTATGTAAGATATAAACCTGCAGCGTTGGCGATCGTAGAGGAACCTAGATAGGGCGCCCGAGAGAGCTTGCCAGGGTAGTGGTGGTGCGAGTAGGGCCCGTGGTGGCCGTGCGACGAGGCCGGTCGCTCAACGATGGTGTACGAGGTCCCCGGCGGCGAGTAGTATACCCCGCCACGAGCGCGAGCTCTCGCGTCCTCCGCTTCGTAACTCGTGTGCCGGTTATCCTGCAACCACTGGTCATATCGAACATTTTAACGTATAAACCCCCAATGGGGCAGTACATCATTGATCATTATCGGCTTGTATCCTCTCACTGCTTGACTTGGCTCTCTCTAATGCTTTCGACCAAATATGGTAATCTACTTTCCTCAGACAGCCGCTATCAGCCATCTTAAGTCATCGATACGTCATCGGTCTGTAGGGAGAGTGCCCTAGAACAAGAAACGGTGGTAGCTTGCACCATCTTAACACCAATGTCACGGTTTCAAACTATGACCATCTATTTTACGAAACAAGTCAGTTGCCCGCTTCATCCCTGTCCCCGTAATTGCAGTATTTTTAGTTTTAGTAAGGGCTGTGGTGAAGACGGTGGTGGCGCGGTACCTGGTGGGAGCGTGAGTGACGCGCGAGGTGGTGCGCGGGTGGGTGCTGCGGTGTGGCGGAGCGCGGCCAGCCGTAACCATGCGGGCCGGGCGGCGGCCAGCGCGCTCCGAACTCCGCCAGCTCCGAACCCTCGCCGACCTCCCCCGACCTCATGCCGGGGGCCGTTGTCGCTGTAACAAAGAAATATTGATTAATACAATCCTCATTTGATTTAAAGGTTAAATATACAAATGACTTTTCTTTATTACCTATTAAATCATATTTTAATACTTATCTATATTTGTGATTAAAACCGATGCGAAAAGCCGGCTTTTATAAATTTAACGTGTCTATCTACGTGTCTGACTGTGCATTGTGATACCCAAAAGTTTAAACCAATTGTAATCTATTCTCATTTTGTTTCAAAAATAAATCATTCGACACTGTTTTAAGCTATAAATAGTACAAAAAATACAAACATATTCATCAAAATCTCTATAATTCCGCATATATGACGTATATGTATGTTATCGTACGAGAGCCTCCGCTCCGGCACATAATTCCTGTTTACTGCAAACGGGAACAAGACAAAAAATAAATATTGCAGTACTAGCGAAAAAGCCACCTACGTTATTACCTTATTAGAAATAGGACAGCTTATCTTTACTACATAAAAGAAATATTTGATTCAAAATAGCGGTTTAAATTTTTTTTTTCCTTTAAAAACTCGATTCACTTAAATGATAAATTGCAAATTAGAAAGCGAACGATATTTTAGCACAAATAAAAGTATGTAATTGATCGAAGGAAGCATCATTTATTTATGCAAATTTAAGATTTTTTTTTCTAATATTTAAATATAAAGCTACATTTCAGGAAACCACTACTAACCGTATTAATTTATTAGGTTTCCACATGACTTGCATTTGCACATTTTATAAAGATTTTAACTTGTGTAGTTAAAAACTTATTACACAGTTCGGCAATAACGCTGGGGCTAGCAAACTGCGGCCCGTGAGTTAACAGGAACACTTAGAACTTTTAAATAATGTTGTAGCACATATTAATATTTTAATTATAATATTACAATCACCAAGGTCTCCAGAAGTCCAGATCAACACCGACACAGTTCAAAATCACGAGCATTAAGAAAATTAATAAAAATTCCACTTAATTAGTTAAAGGTCTAGAAAAAAGAAGATTACAATTGCAAAAGATATGTAATAATCTTGCGCACACCTAAAAATTGGCAACAGGTCAAATGATTCATGTTATCTCACACACGTGTTTCACCGTGAATAACGAATTTTTAATTATTTTCTAATACATATTACTTTTACGTAAAATAATTTATCATATTGGGAAAAATTACTTTTATAATATCAGAGCAGCTTCCGACCTCTGCATGATAGAACAAAAAGCCTCTATTTAATGCGATTAAAAATACGTGTATACTAAGTCATTTTTTTATCTACCAACCTAATTTCAAAATGTTGTTAAATATTACCTCGGTGTACTTTAGGCGAAATAAACAGATATTTTTTTTATTACAATCGAACAAAATGAAAATTAAACAAGCCTTTTGAAAGATTAGCGGGCGCAGATTATGTTTTATTTTTAATTTTTTTGAAGAAAATGAAAAGAGAAAATGTTGATAAAAGTAATTACGAGTAAAAGTATCTTTGACATCTGGCTTTGGTCATAAGACGATAATTAAATTACAATTATTACATTCAACTTTCAAGAAAACGGAGAATTTTTTAACACAATATCTTTTATTCTATAAAATTACGTTTATTCACGTTAATACTTATTTCTCAAATAAAAGTTATTGGAAAAAATTGTTAAAACTTGTAATTTAAAAATTAAACGAAACGCTTATACGTAGAAAAATTTCATAAACATTCACAATGCCTATAAATTTATATCTACAGTCAGTGATTAAACCTATGATACTAAGTCCTTAAAACACGTCTAAGAATTAAGTCATATAACGGAAAAAAAAAGATGAATGTCTTGAAAAAGGTAACATCAGATTATCCTACATCGTATTTATCAATTTAATTCGTTTAAATAGTAATAATATAGTTTCATCACACAGTTTCTCGGCGGCCTAACGAATATAGCACAACGATAATCATTAAGTAAAAGTGTTTATAATAAGCGAATTGTTAAGATTAACAAATGTGTTTTTGCCCCAAAGTTAATTTTTAAGTTTAACGTTAATATTCATGGTTAACGTAATATTTATAATAAATTTCAACGTTTTACATAAAACTGTTTAACTGCTTTACAAATATGGCGCTAAAAATTTATGTCTCGACCTTTAATATGCAGTATAATTTCAATCTAAAATATTGTCCCATATCTGTTTTATAACATTATAATGCAATTCAATTGCAACGACTTCTTTTGAATACAGATCTGCAAAAATATATTGAAATATATGTGAATACATTTATTGTTTTGTGTATCTATATCCATTTGGCATAACAGCTTAAAATTGCTATTGGGTATGAAGTAAAAAGAGCGAATAATATTCTTTTAGTAATGTTTTTAAGGATCATAGACTCAATTTACCTTTAACTGAGATTGTTAAAGGTTTTTAATTTTATTTATGACATTTGTATGAACTTTTTTTTTTCAATTATTAATTTATGACATTTGCGATATCTAAATTATTGATTTATGGATTTGAATCAAAAGAAATATTGACGTAAAATTTGATCTTTATTGATGATTTGATTTAAACAAATTTATTTGCACAAAAAACATAATGTAAAGAATTACATAAATAGTTTATTATATGTTAAGAAATATCTAATATTTTCTAATTAACAGATAATTAAAAACCAGACCAAAAAAGATTTGGTCGAATAACGGACACTGTCAATGAACTATAGACAAATTCCAATACTCACAGCTGTAATCCGCAGCGCGGCCAAAAAAAAAGTAATGTTGTTTCGTCTAATATTGACCTGACTTCTACCATTTGTTATATAAAGCTACAAAATTCGATACAACACATTCAAATACTTAATTTTTTGATTGATTCAATACTTTTCCAGTGTAAGTTTGTTATTATTTTTCTCATTTTATTATTTATTATAGTAAAAATGTAGCAGCTTAGCAATTTCATACTAAAATAATTTATTTTCGACACTGTTAGCTACCAGAAGGATTTTGATCGTTAGTAAATCAAAGATTAAATTACTTAAAATCTGCAATGAGTATGAACTTAAAATGTCAAATTTATCCATGTAAAATCTCTAAAAGTATACGAGCTATAATTATTTACTGATAAACGTATTGAGGTTTTATTTAATACTTATCAGCAATTTTTTTAAGGATTAGTAAAACCTCCCTTTTCACTAAAGAATGTCAATAACGATCCATCAGATCTGCAATTACATTTTGAATCGATTTTATAGAAACTAGAGATGCTGATTAACTTTAATGGTCAAATAGATCAATAAAATGAAGATAGTAAATAATAAAAGCAAAGCAATTGAAAATTTAACCAAAAATTTTATAAACGTAATAAACGTAGTCTTTTGCGACTCTTTCTGGGTGGCCTTCAAAGATTTTACGTTGTGCCCATCTACTGAATGCTTCTTTCCTTATTGTGAAATTTGCTGAAAAAGACGTTGCATTTCTAGAAATGTTAAGAATAAATGAATAATGATATTTTAATGTTGACTGAAATTAAAAAAAAAAACTATTTCCATAATAATAATAAAAAAAAATTATTAACTAAATAAAGAGTACTCTTATTATAACGATGAAAGTAATTTTTCTTCTGTCTCCAACATTTATTATACTATTGCCTTCAGTTATTTTTATATTGATAGTTTTTAGAGATAGTCAGACACTTTTTAATGTAAATGTTTGTTAAGTATGGGTGGAATGTATTAAAAAGATGTATCCATCGATGACCCACCGGATATCCTGATAAGCAGTGGAAACTACTGGCGAGGCGCCAAGTTGACTCAGCCCCTAAATGGCCATGTTAACATACATCCTAATTTTATCTGTTTATTGTCGAAATAAACCTGTCAATTACGATATTTATAAACCTTATCACAAATATTATTATGGCGATGAACAGTAATACTCTAAAACATTGTATATTTATTACGCATTAAACAAAAAGTAATTAGATACTTGCATAATCAACTGTTGGAATTATTCACTCTCTATAGCAAATCATTATAAAGCAATGATGAATGGTGATTACTCTCCAGTAACTATTCTTTTTTTTATATTCGATGAAGACTAAAATATTTTTTTGTGTTGCATTATGACACAAGTGCCTACAGTGATGTTAGCAATAGGGAATAACACCGTCTCAAGTTTGAAAAAGAAGTAAATTATATCTTTTCGTATTGTTCATTTTTACTCCTCTACCTATTTATAAAAGTCAATCTGTTTCTTTCTAAGATAATCCTGAAAATAACAGCATTAATAAACATTTATAATAATAATACAAAATCAACAAGTAATACAACGAAAAACAAGTACTTTAACAACATTTAAATAAAAATCTTTGTGTACAACAGTTATTTTAAATTTCTGCTTCTTGAAAACTATCGATCCGATTTTATTTTTCCTTATCATGTCCATAATCTGTTATGTAGAAATTTAAAATTAAAAAAAACTGCGTTTTATCGTTTAATGACAGAACTCAATAACGAGCGCAACTAAAACGTCAACTTGTTCTTTAACTTACTTCCCACTAAAAAGGCTCGAGGTTATTAATATTAAGGCCCCAAGTACATATACTAAATGTGTGAATGTTTGGATCAAAATAAAACAAATCTCATTTCCCTTAGCTCAATACATACATGAACAATATCTCTAAGTACGAATAATATTTTCATATCATATGATCATAGTAATTTCTAACATCATATATCCGCATCGTATCGAAAAAAGCCGATAGCTTGGAAAATTAGAAAAGACCACAGATAACCTAAGGGAAAATACGCTTGACATTAACGTTTCGTGCCAGGGAGCTACAGATGGATTAAGTAATTAATAGAATTATTATAATATATTACAAAGGAGCAGTCGCCAGTCCTGAAATAATTTGAAAGCTAATGTTTTCTAATTACGAATCCCTTAACCGCGAATCTTTTTTAGATATGTGTCACTTTAATTTCACGGCTTCTATTTACGTAACTTTTTAGTGTTTAGCTTCACATATCTTTCAAATCTTGTTAAATACTGTGTAAAATTACATTTAAATAATACACATACATATTCATAAAAAACTTTTTCTTTTCAATTACATGACTGATACATTGGGTTTATAGGATATCTTTTAGAAATATTAGAATAATTGATTTGAATACGTTTTATAGCGTTAACATAAACGTACCATATTGCAAAGGATTTGTACTCAATACAAGCAACTAAAATTGTAATTAGTATATAAGCATTTTATTACAGCTTTTCATTACTAACACAAGATATACTTTCACTAAAAAATCCTATTTAATTAACTAATTAAAAATTAAGGGTATAAAAGAAATTAATAAAAACAATTAATAATGATAAAAATCTTATGATGTGACCTGATATTACGTCAGACCGTCTAGCTCCAAAATATAGATGTATTGAATATTTAATAGTGCTTCCAAAACACAGGTTTTTTATTGATTCTTATTTTTTATATAGTTTATAAGAGGGAAAAAATATTTTTTTTAATATAACTCCTATAGTATCCACGTATTACATGTAATTCAAAACTCTAACATACATTACTAGACTAGACTAATACTTTACCTTATTCCCAAAAAGGTTTATATGAAGACTTGACTCAGTAGACACAGTGGCTCGTTCATTAGTAGCTAAGAACAATTGAAGGGTTTTTTATGACGTCACAGGAACGGCCCGGAAGCAGAGGGGAGTAGGGGTTCAAGGCCGAGAATGTAGGTTAATGGGACACGAGCGAAGTTAGGCCACGCAAGTTACTACGAAACGTGCAGTCTAACAAATTAAGGCAATCTTTCCATCCTCCAAAATTTTTATTGTATTTCTTACTTTCCTCAATAAATAAATAAATTAAATAAATGATGATCTTTATATTTAAACTTTAAATAGAGATTTCTTTAAAAATTCTCCATGGTCAGTTTAGTAATGATAGAACGCAAGTCACCACATAAGTGTTTTATTCTTTTGAAATGTGATGAACAAATGAAGATTAAACATGAGGGTAGATTATTATTAGGTTCAACGAGCAGTAATAATGCTTTTCACATGACTGACATCTCTCCAATGTCACTTCAAAATCTGTTTCCTCACACCTAAGTATCGAAAAGGGAGCAAATAAATTCGTCCTATTTCTTTTTCTGTACGACCTTGGACACCCGAATGGATAATGAAGAGCTCTACGAAATGGTCGATTTTAATGAAAGTGTCATTGACGAAATGTTCAGGCACCAAACTACCCAAGCATGCGAAACAAACATAAACAGAAAGAAACCCAATTAAGTTTAACATAATATGACTACATTATATTCGTAAATGAGGACGACATGTACTCGTATTATTATGATACAAAGAAAAATGTTAAACATGACTATTTTTTTAGATTTACTATCGATGACAAATGAAAACTCATTACAATTACATTCTTTATAGGCAAGGATGCGTATGATATATTAGGTAGTCTTTCTATTATTGTAGATTATTAAAGTAAAAAATCCTTTATACAAAACTAGTCCTACATTTGTGAAAATCGTTGATAAGCATTTGTATAATTATTTTCAGTCTTATTACCACTTTTCATTGATAGCAAAGAATCTATCAAATTAAAAAAAAAATGATTAATTAATCCTCAAAGTTTATCCCTTACGTTTAAAACAAAAATAAGAGCAATCCTAAACATAGAACAATAGACAGCATTATTTTGTCACCAATTCGAAACATCTGTTCAATCTTTGAGCCATTTTTAATTACTCTTTATACTATATCGTCGGTTGTACTTTTGGTAAAACGCATTAGTTTTTCTTTCCATTGAACGATTGACTGCCCTAGTTTATTTTCTAACCTCAGTCGATCTCAATTCAAGAAGGAGAATAGGTAATTCCCATTATAACATATTATTTCAAATCATAGAAGAATGACTAACGTACAAAACAGACCTTACTTGGTATTTTATACCATTATAATTAAGAAATAGTACAAACAATTTTCGCATTTTTTTTTTATTATTTTATGACATCCAATCTTCAAATAGCTTATACCTCACAAAAGCATTTCGTTAACAAAAATTACAATTAGACAACAGAAAAAATTCTTTCACTTCGACAATACATTTTAAAATTTTTTGAACTCGTTAAAATATATTATTTGTTATTCCGATTTAAATATTTAAAACTGTACTTGGTTCATGTGATGAAAGTACTCACAGAAACTTAATACGTAACCAACTAGGCTTGCTCAATACTATTTAGAATACTTAATTTATTAAATCCACGTCTTATGTTTCATTGTTTATTAATCCTCGGTTAACAATATAACTTCTGTAGACATAATATGGATAGCAGACATTAAGTTTATTGTGTTAAAGAATACATTTATAATAAACAATGCTGTCTTATTTATGTCATAATTTGAAAATCTATTTTTTAATACTGAAATCAAAAAATCTTACTTAGTGTGCGTTAAATAATAATATTGAAACTTATAGATTTAAATGTACCACCATGTAATTAAAATAAATTATCTCCATTTCACTCTATTTTTGGAAATCATTATAAAAATCGGTACTATAATGAAGTAACGTAATTGTCTACTTTTTCCTTTCACAACCTAACCCATAATTATCACAAATCACAAACTATAGCAAACCACTTTGCGTGTTAACGGTCTTTTAAGATCATTAACAAAGCTTTTATTACAAAAGGGCTACCTGACGAACAAAGAAATATAAAACTATACGTATTAAAATCATAAAAGTCAAGGAATTATACATTTAGTTAATGCTTGTTAAGATTGCAATAAGCAGAAACAAAAGTTTTTACTTCGTGTCAATAGGCGAGCATAGAAATAATTTAAATCTTAATAGTCTTTTCAGAGACGAGCAAAACGTACATCTGGTGGCAAGCACCTGCCTATAAAAATGTGGTCCCTTTTACACTGTCGGCCAAAAGTTTGAGACCACCTTGAAAAAATTACAATATTGAATAAAACTCCAAAAGTTAGTGCTCTA